>KN832890.1:646177-831207 GCA_000827325.1 Oidiodendron maius Zn
GCTCACATCCCCTAATTTTACAGCGCCTATAGCCCGTAGCGATCACTGTTACTCACTAATTTTTCAGTAGGCTCTAGTTGCTAGGCGACCGCCTGGAGAACGCATCCCTGCTAGCGTGGTTGAAAACTTTTGGAGTCGTACTTCGTATATAGAGACTAATTAGTATGCCATTGTAGGAAAGACGTGTCCTGGTAGTCGATGACTTACGGATTTGCGCCATGGCGAAGGTAATAGTATTACGTATTGGCTCTGATGAGTTGGATTGTCTAGAATTATTAATAAAGATAGTAGAAAAAACCACAAAATTTTCAACTGTAGCGTTATTCAGGGTGACAAGGGAAGTATGATGTATATATGCTGTTTCTCTCGGCCTAGATGCTGACACTACTAGTGAAGATACAGATCCGGGTCGTATTCCAACCTCAGACATGCATAATCTTTGTGTCGTGTCACACTGAGATCAAAAATAAAACAATAGGTAGATACTGTATATGCTGAGCAGAGCAACGAGTCAACTTCTGCGCAGCTCGGAAATCGATCCTATTGTGCTCAAGTATTGGTAGCAGACTAAGGCAGGCTTGCCTCTATCGAGTTGCACTTAGTGGGACCAACAGTTCCTATTGCACCTCAAATGTACGTGTGATAGCTTAGCTGATGATTTTATTAGGGCCTTTTGTGAGACATTAGAGGCGGTGTGATGTGGCCAGCTGTTAGTGATAGCTTTACCGCGTGAAAAGAAAAGCCCCTAAGATGCGAAGCAAGAACGTATATATTGGTCCCTGACACGCCAAAATGGTCTATTTCTCTCTCCCAGAATACTTTTAGTGGCCTCCTTGGGCGACCAAATTTGCCACATTTGTTCCGTGGCTGGTCCGGCAGGGCCAGAGCCGGATATCTGCAGGTCAATCCATAAGCTGCTTAGCTGGATACTTATATGCATAACAACTGTAACATTTGTGATTGCATAATGTGACAAAGGGTACGTATATGGATAGTGCAGAAAGCGAGACTCTTTAACCCTAACTAAGGGATATCCATCCTTATATAGCTAAGGTAGTACTATCCATGATGCGGTCCATCGATAGCTACCGCCGGAGCGGGCCGAGCTGGAGATCCTCATATCATTTATTAAACCGCTCGATATTTAGCTGTATGAAAACTGCGGTATTTTAAGTTTCTGATCACCAGCACGACTCTGGGGAATCTATTCGCAATAGAGGACGTATATGTTAAGTTCTTCACCGCGTGATCTGACGACAAAACGAAATGCATGATAAATACCAGCCATCTGCAACGAATTGTCTCTCTTTTGATGAGGAGGTTGCGTTTGTACTCTGCGCTGGCTTTGCAATTCGATAATCACGGTTAACGTGCGGGAGATGGCTCAGGCTGAGAAGCACCCCGCTGATCCACTGGGTCTCTGCAGGATCATCGACCGGTCCATGAATAAGCAGAGCCCACGGCTGCCAGAGAGTGATTCGAGAGAAGCATTGATTTTGAACGCGTCGAGAACAGGCTGTTATGGGCACGAGTTGCATTCCATGATAATGTCCAGCTTGGAAATACGAGAGAGAGGATGTAAGTGTGTTGTGATTGAACTGGTTTCTATTCAACTTGATTGACAGGTCTCATATATACACATAGGCAGTGAGTCACCACTTGACCAATATCAAGTGTTCGCTGGACAACACTTGTACCAGGCATTTACTAAGTCAACACTATTTACTACGCAGTTAGAGAGAATGAGCCTCAATGGCATTATTTGAATGATTTACGATTGTCCGTACGCGAGGATAAGAATATCACTGTATGTTCGGGCAGTTATAGGAGTATCATGTGAACTTATAGGTGTTTCTTCACACCCTGCTTGGCGCCCTGCAATGCAGCCACAGCAAGAGCAGTCGTTAGCCCGTCACTCCCGAATAGAACTCCAGAGGACCCGTAACGATAGACATATCCCGTCCACCTGCCATCAACGTGCTGCGAGTCTAGCAAGATCTTCTCGTCCTTGCTATTGCGCATACGCAAGTTGTTTGAAGCAATCAGACGGAATGCAGCGCTCGGCGCATCTTGGGTGCAACCCATACGCTCCTGCAGACGCTGGCGGATTAGGGAATCTAAGTCACCTAGTTCCTTTGCGCTAGGGTTCTTCACGCAAAGGTCGCTGAGATAGTAGAGCAAGTAGTCTGGGAGTTGATAGTAACGTAAGTCGTGGCGTAATTAATCGTATGGTGTAATTAATCGCTTTTAGCGACAGCACCACACATATCCATTAACTACTCAACATCTACTACAATACAGTCTTCTATACCACTTTCAGATTTATCCCTAGCTTCTTCATCATCATCCTCATCAGTTTCAGCTTCATCCAACATCTTTTTGCCCTTCTTTTTGCCATTTTTAGCCTATCGCTCTTTTGTTACTTTTTCAGCTGCTAAGACACCAGCTAATAAAGTTTGTATAGAAATATAGAAGTGGCCTTATAAGACTATCCTCTTACCACTCTTCCAAGTCGTACACTTCTTAACGATAGAGTATAGATTAGTAGTATCAAGTTGGTTGACTTTATTTTGAGTATAAAGTCGCTTACTACCGCTCGCTAATTTTTCGATATATCTATATACTGGCGATAGAACCACTATATAACTCTGAACAGTTAAAAGAAGTAGCTGATTTGCCTGGCGTAAGGTACTTATATCTGGTAGAGAGCTATTAACAAAGACCTGATTAAAAATATCGAATTCCAAAGGTATAGAAGGCGTCTCTACCTTGGGGGGAAGATCCCTATCAATTATACAAAGTGCTTGCTTTGGATTAAAAGGTACCATACTAGAGCTATACTACAAGGACTCAATATTCTGGGTTATACAAGTATCAGAGCGTACCTGTATATATACCTCTAGCTACTTAATTTTCTGAATTTGTGCTAGCTAGGCCTAGTTGAGGTACTAAAGCATAACAGTTAGTCTTTTTTTTAAGGGGCCGAAAATCGCAATATCGAGTAGTTGAAGGATATATAATATATATAGAGGCAAAATAAGAAATATAATACTATTCTAAATATAGTATAATATAAAATTACTACTTATATAGCTATTATAGCTATTATATATAAGAAGACGTTACTTGCTACCTGCTTTTACCCTAGTTGCTAGATCGAATATATACTATAACTACTCTAATCTATACAGATTGCTTATCTACCCCTTGGAATTAGCAGAGAAAAACCACTTCTTTAAAAGGGGGTCTAGAATCCAGTTCTATAGGACATTCTAGCCTTTAAATATATAAAGAGGGTTAATAATCATACTGTCTGTATAAATATACTCGATTAGAGAAACCCACTCCTGCTGGCCGGGATATACTTGGTATTTCGTATAAAGTATAGAATCGATTATAATATATATTGACTCTATTGTTCTAATCAAGAATCCTGATTTGTCTATATTATAGATGTTCTATTACTTAATTCCTTGCCTATCAATAATCCCTTTATATACCCTAAACTATACCTCTAACACCTCTTTTGTTGCTCTATCCGTTCGTACACTCTCAATTCGATGCCTAATAATAGACTTTAGGTATATATATTACTGGATAAATTATAGAACCTAGTCCTGGCCAAGTGGGAGGTAATGATATAGGGTAGAGGGTAAGGGTGTTGCTTCAGTAAGTCATGTCTTTGCCTGAGTCGAATTTCTTCTGCTATTTCTCTCAACAACTGGTACCCTGGTATATATCCACCAATTGTTAATTGCTTAATCCACTTCAGAAGTATATTCTCTTGTTCTGGTAAAAGAATCTGCTGTGTATAGCATGTCTGTATACATGACAAGTGTCCAGCTACACGTCGTGCGACAGTTACGCGATTTAGCCCTAAGGCTTTAGTAGCCGCGTATAAGGACTTAAACTTCCCTGATCGGACTCCATTTACAGCTTCAAGTAATTGGGTGTCTAGTTCAGCAGCTTTGGCACTTTTTCGGCGAACCATGGTTGAGCCATGAAGAAGTTAAGTGAGGGGGTGGGTCCAAAGCGATTAATTACGCCATACGATTAATTACGCCACGACTTATGTTACCGGGTGCCGTGCTCGAATGCACCCGTACGCAGCATGTCCTTCATGAAATGAAGAGCGGCGACAAGCTGAAATCCCCGGCCATTAGCATAAAAAAGACGGAGCGCGTTAGCGGAGATGAAAGGGTCTACCCGTGGTCGGCTCGAATCAAAATAGCACTAGAAATCTCAGGGGTTCAGCGGATTCTTAACGGGCGTACTGTACAGCCTGTCACCACCTACATAAAACAAACCATCAGGGTTCAAGAACTGCAGCATGCCATCCATCGCCTTGTGCTTCAAGTCCACACTAACGTCAAGCTGCAACAGGGCTAACGTTGTGGTATCCAGGTCATCGGGGTAGCTCTCTGTTGTCAGTTGCGGTGGTCCGTACGCCCACATGTTCCAACGCCCCGTAGGGGAGTCAAGTTGACGGATGTCTACCAGGTTCCTGGGAGGATATCAGTATTCGGAACCGAGAGATGACAGCCGAGAGCGAACCCACCAGTCATTGGTCAAATAGAGTATAAACAGCTGCTGGAACATCTCTCGGACCTCAACCCCGGTATTAGTCATACACCACATGTTTCTTGCGTGCGCATGAAGCCATGCATTGCCGCGTTGGATAGGGTTATCGAAGAGAGCAAGCAGCTTTCGGACCACGCTATTGGTGCTGTCGAACAACACTCCATGCATGCCACAGCACTGGGCACCTATGACATTTTCTGTACGATTATCAATAAACACAGTAGACTCGGCTGTAAGACTTGCGGCTTCCAAAAGTCGGTCGTAAAAGGCACGCTCTGGCTTGCGTACACCTAGACTAGCGGAAATGAAGATGCCGTCAAAAATATCCCAACCCTGAAGATTGCTACGAAGTACGTTGTATCTATCTTGGGATATGTTGGACGCGGCAAACACTCGGAGCCGGCCATCTGAGTCGTCCTTGAGTTGCCTGATGGCTGCAACAAGGCCATCATTTAGCTTCAAGGTAGCTGACACTAAGCGCAATGTTCCCTCTATATCGCCTTCAGCAAGTGAAAGTCTCTCCGTGATGGCCTTGAAGGCCTCATTCTCTGACATCTTGCCAGATTCGAGATCATGCCACTCCGACGAATCAAGCAGAAACTTGAACTGCTTCGATGGTATTGGAGCGTCCGGGACATCTGAGAAGGTGTAGAACACACCTCCTAGGTCCAGTATCAATGCTCCAGGCATGTTATCATCCCCTCCCTGGGGTGGACATGGTTAATAATGTTACTGGTTCTGTATTTCTATGACTGTTGGAAGACATTGTTCTCTTACCTTGGATGTGCTTCTCGTGCTCTTTGGACAAGTCATGGCTTGCCCTACGCGCAGGAGGATTCCTTGGATGAATAATAGCGTCATTGTTACCAGTGATATTTTTGAGCAGTCCGACGTCTGTGCAGCAATGACCCCTAATAAAGCACAAGAGCGACTCTACTTGAATCAGAGCCCATTCTCCCTGACTTGAGACAAATTCAATTGTCTGCGTCTTCATTCGGTATGGGAGACGCCTGATCTTCCAGCCTAATGCAGCAAAAATTGATGCAGAGTGTCGCATGGTACTACTGCAGGCGATATTATGCTTTCAGCTTGTCGCTAAGGGGCTACTGTACGTGTGGCGGAGGCCCACCAGCACCGCCAGTTCAAAGGAGCTTGCACAATGGTACTGCCGGGCATTATCAAAACGTAACTTTGATATGGCTAGGCTACTTGTTTAAGAATATGGACATCAGTATTGGATTTATTTACTAATGATGGTGTATGCAGCAGACAGCTTTGCTTGCTTACGACAACTATCCGGGAAAAGTAAGCCAAGGAAAGAGCTGCCTCTAGCAACCGGGGACGGAGCCGTCAGTACATGTGGGTAGTGATGAAATTTTGATCTGCAATCGGCTCTTTTGTCTCCCAAGGGCAGACAATTTAGATACGCTTCGCCCCTTGCTTCATATACCCTTGAGGGTGATCATTATGAATTCAGACTTGTAGGATAGAAACACGTCACGTCGCAGATGCATGCTTTGATTTGCTATCGTACAGCAAGATCGTCCGGCACCTTTCCTTGGCTAGCACTATGCACTGCAGTACGTGGCATCATGCTCCTCCGGCTTCCACTTGCATTCCATACGCGATATTGTGTTCGTACCGATGATTGGTCCTGGCCATATTAACGGAGGCACATTCATATCGTCCCGGTAGATCATATCGGACACGAGCACGGATTCCCGACTACTGCAGAGCTTTTAATCTTATCCAATAATGATCAATGCCTTGCCTGCAGGCGCTTGTAGCCATCCAAAATGGAACTCGATGGTTGTGACACAAATTCGTTGTCACAAAGACATGCGCGTTGAGTATAACTGCGGGATTAAGGGTTCCCCCCTCAAAAACAAGCCATTGTATATGTACGAGCCCTGTTCACTGATGGTGGCCTTGTAGGTGTGCATTGGTGACCAAAGTCAAATTCAGGGCATGGATCGTCCGTCGGCGGAGTCGTATAAATACTGTACACCCGCGGCAGCAGGACTTTCGTCCTAAGACTCACAAGGTGCTGTATTCAGCGTGGATCAACAGCCCGGGGTTTCCTCCTACTGAAGGCCCCTACTGTAGCACCCCCGCAGCACCCATCGCTCGATGTTCGAAGCCCTCGTCGATGTTATGAATAGCGTCCTGCCAACTACGGTCGCCTTCTTGGTATGTTTGGTGCTAGACAACAGACATCGCGCGACATATTCCTGCACTGTAGCTTGCTAACAGCTGATGAGGTGCTCATACTTCCCGTATGGCGGATCTTCCACAACCTTTTCCGCCACCCACTACGCAGGTTTCCCGGTCCCTTGTCTCATGGTGCGTCGCGACTGCCAATCGTAGCGCAACTGTGGCGCGGTAAGTTGGTTTATCACCTGGAGGTCTTGCACGCTCGCTACGGGCCAGTAGTACGGACGGCGCCGGACGAGCTATCCTTCCTGGACACTATGGCATGGAAGGATATCTATGGACGCCGAGTTGGGCTGACATCTGGCGTGCCGGAGATTCCCAAGTGGCAACGCTTCTACAGGGTCCATGCGACCAAGGGGCAGACTACCATTATGAATGCCGACACCGAGCTCCATACGCGGCTGCGCCGGCAGCTTGCGCAAGGGTTTTCTGAGCGGAGCATGCGTGAGCAGGAGGGAATTATTGGCGGCCATGTTGACCTGCTGCTGCGGCGGCTGCGTGAGGGAAGAGGCACTGTCGTCAATATGACAACCTGGTATATATGGACCACCTCCGATATCATCAGTGATCTGGCATTGGGCAGCTCATTTGGGTGTTTGGAGAACCAGGATTGGCACCCATGGGTGAGGCAGTTCGCCAGCTCATCAAAAGAATTTACCTACATCTCGGGACTACGCATGCTTGGTTTAGACTGGCTAGTTGGGATGATTTTGAGTGTTGGGGTGCCAGCTCGATAGAAGATCCTAACTCTGACGGCAGAGGCACTCAAGAAGCGAATTGCGCAAGGTGTTGAGAGGCCGGATCTGATCGAAGAATTGCTTAAGAATTTGAAATCAGAGGTGCGACCTTCTAGGCACATAGAAGCTCTTTCCATCGGTGGACCTCGTAGCGTAGTGTTAGTTGCTGACATCTGTTTGTGCCCAGCAGTCGCTGGACTTCGAGAGCATCCACGGAACGGCTAGATCACTCATTCTCGCCGGTTCGGAGACGACGGCTTCCCTGCTCTGCGGCGTAACTTTCCAGCTCCTTACAAATGCCGAGGCGCTTGAGCGGGTCAAAAAGGAAGTACGGTCAGCCTTCAGTTCTGAGAAAGAGATTACGTTGCTGTCCGTCAATAGCCTGTCGTACATGCTAGCGTGTATCAATGAGGCTCTTAGGTTGTACCCCCCTATCCCGTCTGGCTTGCCACGGTATACGCCTCCAGGCGGGGCGGTTATTGCGGGGCACGATGTTCCTGAGAATGTTGGTTCATCCACATTCCTGATTGGGATTAAGCGTGCGTGCTGATGATGATTTTATATAGACAGTCGTTTACATACCCCCTGTGGCCATGTATCGCACGCCTATGCATTGGACTGACCCAGACAGCTATCACCCTGAGCGGTTTCTCAATCAACCAGATTTCGCAAACGACCATCTAGATGCGCTGCAGCCTTTCTCTGTCGGGCCCAGAAACTGTATTGGGATGAAGTAGGCCCTGTCTCCCCCTGCTTACAACACAGGATATCCTGACGTGAACAACAGCCTTGCATTCGCCGAGACGAGACTAATTCTCGCGCGCATCCTGTTTTCGTTTGATCTCGACCTGTCTCTGGACAGTGTGAACTGGCTGAAAGCGCAAGATGCGCATTTTTTGTGGCGCAAACCCGCCCTGAACGTGACATTGATACCAGTACCGATCCCTAATTGAACTGATGCTGCTACTAACAGCTAAGGCCCTCGTTCTTTGCTCGTGGGATCCCCAGGGTGGGAACTATGTTAGAAATATATAGACTAGGATACCTCTCTTCAGCCATACTTACTGAGAGAAATGCAGCTTTGCATATGGATGGAAATGCCTTCCGGGATGACCTGTGATGGTCACGATGGAGCTCGCTGGAAGGAAGGGCAACTTGTAGGCATCGACCAATCATACGACAGAAATATGATTACCAATATCTGAGTCGTGCATTTCTCGTACAGTGACGTGATGTTGCTTGAAATATCACGTCGTGGCAGGCAGGTCGATAGACCCCTCTGAGGCGTTCTTTTGTGTATGACAGAGGATTGTATTCAGTGGCTATGTGGCTATATATATGCTGGTCTCCGGCACGTGTCATGAAAGATGCTGTATTGGCTACTCTCCGGATCTTACCCCGACTATCAAATTCGACAGGACCCTGGTATTTCATATTCCAACAAATCGCGTGAGGAGGTTGGAGATATGCGATTCATGACCTGCTCAATGTCTGCATGGCTCCAAGACCACACGAATCCGCTTCAAGTTTACTGAGGATGACGAGCAATATAGCACATTTATCACTTTCGTATGTTAGCGGGGCCACCGCTGTGGGACTTCCAAGACACAGCCGATGGAATATGCCGCAATGAACCTGTGTAGCTTTGCGATGTGCAACAAACAGTATAATGGCACATGAAAAGGGCGGTAAGTTGAAGATTTAAGGGGTTATCAATAAATGAGCCGTGTTTACAAGCTACTAGGAAGTGAATCCTACTAATATTCGTACGCTCGTTATTCCTGCATACAGTACAAAATATCGGGTCTACAAGAATAACGGCCATATTACTGCCAAGAGACATTTCGCGCAGTCGATAGTCCCAGTTGAGACGTACTATTTCGCGCAAGAAGTGGGAAAATTAATCCTATCAATTGCAATTAACATCTAGTCCACCTGCTAGTACCCAATATTATCTTATTATGCATTGAGCGAACTCTCTAGAGGAATGACCCAGAGAAAAAGACGCTGAGCAGTGAGATGCCAATGAAATAGGCGGGAAACGAAATGGCCGAGGCTCCCGACTTCTTCGTTGTCGCTGAGGTATCGATATCCTTCACGCCCCCAGCAGGAACAGCAACCACGTTATCCACCGTGGACGAAAAGTTCCTCGGCGCCAAAGAGATTTGATTGTTAGTCAGATCGAAGACCGTGTAGCTACTGCTCAAAAAGTTGTCACCGAGCAACGCATGTCTCGATCCAGCTGGCACGATACCAAAACTGCAGATGTCTGGATTCACGGCGCGGAGTGAGACCATAGCGCTAATTGGCACCTGGATGGTGAGGGATTGGAATGTGTAGTCGATAGTGTACTGCGCTGATTGCAGAGCGCAGTCGACGTACGCGGTATCGTTGGCACTGAAGTACGTAACGTCGAATTGGTCGTAGATGGGCTGGACCCAGTCATCTGGCAAGATTGTGTAGGAAGTTCCGCAATCCAAAACTGCTTGTACCGACCCCGTAGAACCTTTGGGGAAGGAAGAATTTCCCGAAAGTGCAATGCCGTTGATAAGGATGTCAAAGGCGATAATATCGGGAGAGCCGGTTCGGATTTGCGTATCCAGGGTTGTTAAGCTGCCAGTGTATTTTGCAGTATCGATGCCACCGAAGAGAACCTGTCCGTCATGGCTACCTACTGCATCTTTCCAGAGACTGAAGAGTGCAAGATTCGTGGCTCCTTGGCTGGCGAGTGAGAGTGGGAAGTTATTGTATGATGGCTGTGGAGGGTCGGTATTGACCTGATTCTCTCCTGAAGCGTATGATAGCCCAAGAATACTCAATGCAATTGTAGCATTCCCGTATGCAATGGCGAATTGCTGATCCTTGAGCGTGGCCCCTGCAAGAGTAAACGTATCTGTGGCGACATCTCCATTCGCACCACTTCCTTGACTCTGGTTCGCAAAGCCAAAGTTGCTTGAAAAGTTGCTCTGGAGAAAGTTATACGTAGATGATTTGTTCGCGTTATCTGTCCGGGTGTCAGTTCCCCGCCTCTCGTAAGAAGCTCTATCACTTACAGTATCCAACGCTTGGACAGTAGCCGGCATTTTGAATGCAGAAGTCGGACTCCTGAGTGAGCAGGATAGTATCACTGCTTCCAGTGTCCAGACTCAAAGTAATGGGCTGAGGAGGCGTGCCGGCGGTGATATTGACGACATAATCATAGAGATGTGCGCCAATAGGTAAATCAACAGTACCGCCGCGCTCTTGGAGACGAGTGGTTGAGCTTCGCGAATAACGAAGTGGAACAACACCAGGTGTGGGCGCACGGTCGAGAAGTTGCTCAGAGGCAGCCAAGAAAACCCTTGTGAGGGCAAGCAATAGCGTGCAGGTCTTCATGATGAAGCGACAGAACTAGTAGATGAACCATTATTTGAAGGGGAGAGCATTCTTTTAACATAAAGAGAAGCCCGTTACTGTTGCGTGACTCCATCCTAGTATTTTCATAACAGGGGCTGCTAATCTCCTTTCAGACACCGCGGCCATGTTGGCTGGTGCCTGTCCATATCGGCTCACAGTGCGCGGATAAATATCGGCATGAGGATGAGGGCCTAAGTGCAGTGGAGGGGCAGGAAATCCGGACCGGAGGGGGCGACAACCAAAGATACCAGTGATAGGAGGACTGAAATGGCAGAGAGATCAAAATACCAGTAATCCTACCTGATAGCTTTGTACGGGTTTTCATTGTAGGAGTCGGCTGATGACTTTGCGAGGTGTACCGGGCGCCGCGTGGCGCGGAGTTACGGTTCGATCAGGAAAATTATACGAGGATACAGGCCATCACGTACAACATGATGTCCGAGACTGGTCGTGAAGCCGGAAAAATCGAGCCCAAATCCCACTGGCTAGAAGGATCTGGAAGCAGTTAGCGCACGTTACGCCGCTTCAGGATCGTATTCGCTTGGCTGATCTCATTCTTGCCTTGCCCCTTATTCGCTATAGGTATATAACACTCTCTATAGCTTTTCCTAACTCAGGCCAATCTGAAATGTACAAGCAATAGCCGTTGCTACGACGCCTGTCAGATTTATGTTAGATCCATATTGGAGCAAAGGTTCAGTGCTGGCAGCCTTTTGAATTGGTGGGAAGATTATGCATCGCAACTTTATGGTAATAACTTGTGTGAGGATATTCGGGTATTCGGGTCTGCTCGGATGATCTATATCTCCGTAACAGGCCGTAACGGAGCAAGCGAAGGCGCAAAATGTAAAATAGTGTAGTTATATGCAACCTAGAACTCCAGTCAACTCAAATACAACTGATTCGACATACATCCTGATGAGCCCTTTGATCTTGTAACCTCTCACATCTTGTTTTGAAACATAAGATGAGCAGTAATGTATTTTACTGGCTTGTCTATCGGCCCAACTGCATACTGTATGCGGTCAATAGCATTGGCCCGGGTATGGTATCAATGCACTAAAGCCGTTCCCATCTCCGTAATATCCCCTTTTACTACTGCCTTATACTGCCGAGCTTCTTCTCCGCGGATAAGCAGAAGCGATTAATTTCTATGTAGGCTATCGACTGGCTCCATTGTTTAATGCTGCAGGTATCAAAGAATAGAATTTGATCAATGATACATGGTTCAGCAAAACCATACCAGAACACAGTTCAGAATGAGGTTTAAAGAGTGCATGTATCTATCATAATCACAAATATGCATACGCCTAAAGAGAGCAAACTCATTCATAGAGGTCCATTAGCCGAGCATAATATGCCAACCATGATCCCGCATAACGCTCAGCATGGAGCAGCTTGTTCCTTGGGCCCGCAAAGCCCAAACTTCTTTGACCAGCTGCGCGCCGTGCAAATTAACCTGTAGCTTTTTTATTTGATACAACGCTTGAAATCTTGCAAGAACAATGGCTCTCCTTCTGGGATCAGTAATCTCGCCGCCCACAATCATCAAAACAAGGCCCTGAAAATTCACTCGCGGGGAATTTGTAGGGATTTCATCCAGCATATCCACTACTCTCTCGGCATAGAGAGTAATACGAGCATCATACAATCCATCGCCTTTGGCACTATATAACATGATGAATCCAGTCAGCCGGTAACATTCTGCAATATGCTGGAGTTCTCGTTCCGCTGGAGGCATTTTCCAGTCAGTGAGTTGGGCTTCTAGTAGATTCTCCTGGTCTATATTCCTCTGCTTTGTATCTAGAACTTGTCGCTGGTATCGACCAATCTTGCCCAGGATATAGATCAGCTGGGTGGCGATGCCTGTAACTGGATGAGGAAGTCGCTTTGTACTCAGGTCGATTGCAACCTGGAATAGTTCTTCGCGCAGAGGGAGGGCCTGATTGAACCGGGTGAGAAATGAACAGGCCATGTCCCAGTATATGTAAAGGCCAATGGCGAGGTAGAACATCTTATCAGTCAGTCCAACACCATACGCGAAAGCTTTGTTAATCATTGCGCTAATTGCGAACAGGTGTATGATGCCAAAATCAGATGGGTTACCATTCATCCACGAGGATGATATACCAAGAAACAATGTAGATAGGAGGAGCAGTCCACAAGGCACTGACTTGTTCTTAATCTCCTGCTGTAACGCAACGAGAGCCAGACCTCGCTCCTCGAAACTTTGAGCCATCTGAGATGTTTCATAGTTCGCTCGATTCGCTAGGCTGAGGCTTCGGACAAGGTGGAAAAGGGACTCCGATTTTGACAGACTCTCGAGGAGGGGGAAGGAGAACGGGTTTGACGTGACGGGTTCAATAGTCATGACTTGACAGCCGTTTTCAAACCAGTAATTCAATATTGAGTCCTCTGTCCGAGCTAACGAGTCTTTCTTGGATGTTTTCTCGACTTGTTCGAACGTTATTGTCCTTCCCTGCCATTTCGAGGTGCATGATTTCGTGGTGCATGCTTCCTTTCGCGCCACGCATCTACTACAGCGAGGTAGGGCCTCGTCGCATTTGACCTTTCTCTTCTTGCATTGCATACATCCGGTTCGAGTTTTGATTTGCCACGGAGCAATGATTTTCAAAGTAGCGGAATCGGTGGTGACGGAGTTGAGCACTTCAGGCTGCAGGAACCGTATTGTGCGCTTGTTGACGTCGGATGATAGAAGATCTTGAGTAGTTTTCCCCATCCTAATCAAATCGGCTTTTCTGATAGGGACGAAACGTAATGTATCCTCTTGGAGTGAAATTTGTATCATAAATGTTGTCTGCATCAAGAACTACTGCGAGATAAGGATATGTATATTGTGAAGAACATAGATTAATGATGCCGTACGTAAGACATTCTTGCACTAGGGCAAAAACGGTAGAAGTGCGAGAGAGTCAGTCGGCAATGGAACCAATCCAAAATCTTTTGACCCAAAGAGGAAGAAGTGCGAGGTTTTACGTCAGGGTTACGAGATTATTCGCTTATGAATAGCTTGATATGCCAGGATCCAATTGGCTCGCTCCGTCCTGTGGTCAGCGAAAGTTCATGATGTTGGTGTATAGTGAAGAGATAGGCCTAGCTCCAGGACATAGATTTTTATGCCTCTTAGTTTTCAAATCTAATTTCTAGTTAAAGTTTCTGGCATAGGCATTCTCCTTCTACCTACCTAGAGATGTTAGAGAGGAGTGTCTCTCTAGATCAAGGCCGTAATTTGCTCTCTAAAATCTTATTTGGTAGTAATTGGGTGCCATTTGACAATATTGCACCCAAATTATTCCGCTCTCAACCCGATATTAGGAAGCGCCGAAGATGAAATATTTAGCTTTGCTTCTCCCTCCTTCCCAAAACCGATCCATTCCGACCACTGAGTCTTTAGCTTCTCAGCAGCCTTCAAATAAAAGACCTCCCTTTCCTCTCGCATCTTCCCCAGCTCCATAAGATTTCTCATTGCCCGCAAAAAATGGGGATCAAGATATTTCCCCTCCGAGCTCTTACTTTCCTGGAATTCGCGGAACACATCTTCCCACGATATCCCCTCCCCAACCTCTACATCTTCCACGAAGGAAGGCGTAATTGTAGGCCGTAATTGAGTGATATAAATTAGAATAGTTAATAACCATACGCCACGCACAAGTAGAATCGAGCTCTCGGTGTCTGGATACACAGGAAGGAGGAGTTGCAAACAGTAAACAAAAGTCAATGTATGATTCAAGTAAAAGTCAAAAGCTGGCTCATCAGGTTTGTGTGTAGCGCTCAGAAGAAGAAGAGCCAAGTCCGCAAGTTCTGAAATAAGGTCAGGAAGATGAGAAATATTCAACATGTACATATATTCCATTAAAGCAGTCCTAGCTTGTAGATTGGAAAGGACATTAGTCATATTCTGGACGCCAGGTATGGTGACCAGGCCATTAAAGCGTTGATCTGTTCTAATCTTAGATAGTATATGCTGGGGAGAGAGTGTAGGATTTGGATTTGCTCCTCCGACTGAGAGTGAAAGTAGAAGAAATTTGCATAGATCATTGTAGTCGATGGCTGTCAGCGCGAGTGCTTCAACCGCAAGGTCAGGACTTTGAAGCTCAAAGGTGTCGGCTAGTAGTATAAGAGGGTGCCCGAACCCGCCCACAAGACCGCTAAGGAGTGGTTGAGGACCCTGAAGAAAGTATTGCGCAAGCATGGCTTTCCAGTCTCCATCGAATTGAGCCAATTTCAAGTCGAAATAATTGATGAACGTTTCTTGATACCTAAATTCAATTAATTTCATATTTAAAACCAGCGCCACGGAAAGATAGAGCATACGAGATATCTCCGAGATGCTCATATAGGTCCTCGTCATTCATAATACTGAAAGATGTAGAAGAAGCCCGGAGTTCCAAGTCAGTAGATTCATGGGAATAGGCTATGTGTAGTTTAGACACCCCTCCACGGAGGAAGTATACCGACCCTAGAAGCTACAGACTTTCTTAGTTGATGTGGTCCCGAGGATTAAAGTAAACACTTACATGAGGTAGGTGGTTATGTAGAACTCCATGCGGAAGTCTGCAGATCTTTTAAGCGACAACCTGGCCATGTTGCTCCCTTACTTTCTCTGAACAGGGCCCATAATTTTCATAAGGATTTGTCTATAAGCCAGCTTGGCTGTAATTGATATCACCCACTGCATCGGATTTTCCACGGCAATTAAGATGCCCTTTGTACATTTGCTGGGATACAACCCGTCAATTTGCATTATATAGTGTTGGAATTTCTCACATCTCTCACACGCCTACCCGATTGCTAAGATGCGACTGCTGATAAGTACGTGTCAAATGGAGCCCATAGCTAAAGAGAGAAAAATTCTCTCTTATGGAAATTAGTTTATCTACTGAACTAACCCAGTAAATCATGCTGTAACTTATCATCTGACGGCTGTAGAACTTTTGAAGGGAAATTTTTGACCACAAGCATATACGAAAGCATTGGCATCTGCCAAAAAGTGGTAAAGTTCCACGCAGGACCGGATAAGTAGCAGCAAAACAGCATATTCATTAGCATTAAATTAAACTTATCTTAATTTGTCACAATTACTGCACTTGAGATGTAAATCAATTAGTAGTATCGACGACGAAAACATCCAGAGACTAAGGCAAAATTTCATTATGAAAAGACAATTAAAGTGGCCTGTTGATAAACCCATATGTTGTCGAAGACAAAACGTTGACCAGAGTAGAGATATATATTAGAGCAAGTTTGACAATACCAGCAGTTCGTACCAACAAACCCAGCTCGCCAGTAGCAAGTTATTCCTTCCACTCGTCTCTGCCAAGCTTGACGATATCGGCCTGATTTACAACCCAATATTTAGATGGCGCTTGTCCCTCTTCGACCTTTTGAACGCTTGCCACAGCTGCTCTACCAATAATGGTTTGATTCTGACCTACACGTTATAAGTCAGTACCCAGTGTCTCAAACCATTCAAGTATTGCTCAGGTTAGTACCTAGCTTGTCCTGGATGCCCTGTCCTAACTTATTTAGGTTCTCTAATATGTTCTCCAAAAATGCAGCTTTTGGCTTCTCTCTTCCAAGAATAAAACCCGGCCTCAGTATAATAGCATGCTCGAAATTGAGCTCCTTGATTGCATCTTCCACGCCAACCTTCATCTTCGAGTAGGCCGCGTAGCTTGAAAAAAAGCCTCTGGTCCCTGCGCTAGAGATAAACACGTATGTCTTTACTCCCGCCTCCTTAGCTGCTTTAGCATTCTCTATGCACAAGTCATGGTCAATCTTCCACTGATTCTGGATGCCGCCTGCAGCCGCTCTGGTGGTACCGACAGCGTTGAAGACCACTGATGGCTTGGGAGACAGGGAGGAGATCATGCCTCCCCATTTTGAGATGTCGCCTTCCTCGAGTGCTTGAAGCTTCGGAGAATGAGCATTTGGGGGTCTCCTTGAGATAGTCTTCACAGATGAGAATGTATCTGTGGCGAGAAGTGAGGCGAGAATCTGAGAGCCCACTGCTCCGGTGCATCCGAACACCACTGCCGTCGTCATGGTCGAAGATTTCCTATTTGTAGATACTGCCTGTCTTAATGGGACGCCTACTAGCAAGAAGAGAAGTGTGAGACAATGAGCTTTCGAGAATAAACCTGTGAGATAAACCTGGACATGCAATGACGTATGAACTTTGAGAGTGATCTAGACAGCTAGGAGAATCAGTTAAGTAGCCATCAGGACAGCGCTAGTGCCACTAACGTTGCCGTCTTCTAAATAGCTGGCGTTATGCGCCGCAAGGGATCCTAGGTATGGGATGTATCCAGGCAGAATTGATTCGTGCCACAGCGACCTAATTTCAAAGCGGCTTGTACGTCACGGACCGAGGTTCATGCGATCCGACCGGCTAATAATCGGGATATCCTGCACACGCCATCCATTTCTCAGCAACGGGACTTTACCCTAACTTAATACCTATATCAGATGTCAGCACAGTGCAGATACAATATAACTTCAGCGAGAAAAGTAAGGACGTGCTCGACTCGCATGCCTGACGTGAGCGCCGTTACAGAGAAAGCCAGTGCGAAGTCCTTCGAAGTGGAAGCGATGGAGAGCTGCTTAAAACAGGGCTTAAAGGGACGGATGGGCATGGCGGTCAATAGGGAGGGCATAAGTGCAGTCGGTATGGTGTGCTGGTATATTAAAGAATTTTTGTAGAGCAGATGCTACAACAGTTCAGCACCTGACTTAAAATAATAGTTTATACTTTAGACTATGTATAAAGGCCGTATTGCATGGTACTTACTGCCACCACTTTCAATGTGCCATTACTTCGAATGTTACTATCCCCGGTGATTCGATATTCCTATCGCGCGATTTTATCTATTTCATACAAGGGCAATCCACTTTTCCTCCAGCTTTGCTTGATCCAAAGCGTCAACGTGGATTTGTCCGACCGCCACTCGCTCCTTGAACTCTCCACTCCCTTTGATTAACATGATGTTGGCGATAGACCACTCCTGCCAGGTAAATCCAGGCATTTTCTGCTTCGAAACACTGGTCTGGGTTACTATGTAGAGATTTGAAATGTTATCTCGTATTCGCGATAGTTCTATAATCTCGTAGTCGTGATTGTCCGGTGATAATTCTTGGAATGGTTCCGGGCAATGGAGTATGCCGCAGACCCTATCATTAAAGGTGATAAAGCGGTTTGGTGGAGTATCTGGTGTTGAAATCTCAGTGAAAAGACCAAATTTGGTAAATGGTGCCGCCCATGTGTTGAAGTGAAGGACTACTGTTTTGATGGGACCTTGATGGTCTGCGCCTTTTTTAGGTATACTGGAGTGCATGCTATATGCAAGTATGCTGCGCGTCACCGTGACGATTGGACGTATATCTTCGCCTTGTTGAATGGAAAGATGTGTCAAAGTTGGTTGAATGGAAGGCGAGCCGTCAGTCTCATCGGTATAATTAGACTCTCGTGGCGGAAAGAGATCCCAGCGCACAGGTCCAGACCAAGCTGCCCATGTCCACGAAGGTAAATTAGGGGTTGTAGAGTTATCACCCAAATTTCGTCTATGAATACCGCGCACAGATCCATGGGTCCATAATAAAGCCAAATCTAAGCTGGATTCAGGGAGACCGCAGATAAATCGTCCAGCACCGCGGCGCTCTAGCATGCCCATGACGCCAGAGAAGGCGTTCAAAATATCGGAAGGGTAAGTCAATTTGCGGCGTGCATAATTTACCGTTAGGATTTGATAGAGATAGAAAGACCTCATAAAGTCGGTATAAAGAGCAGACGGGTTATTAACATGTATCGTGGGATTTCTGAAAGGAGAGAGGAGATTGACGAGCGGATTTATATGCTCTGGGCTGGGTCGCTCGCTGCTCTGTTCCGAGACTAAATGCTCCATTTCGACACTCTGGAGACATTGGAATATAACTCGCTTCTCTGAAAAGAAAAGGCAGCGTGATGACAGGACGCTTTCCTGGAATGTCCATGCCCGAGTATCATAAGCCGACGAACTGCTTATATCGGCCCAAGCAGATGGGGGTTGAGCTGATAGAACATTGCCCTGCACAATTGCAGCAGCCCCAGTCGTTGATCGTGTGTCCAAACGCACGCCTGGAAGATCCGAGTTGGCATCTGTAGCTGAGAGGGCAATTAGTGTGAGGAAGGCGTGGTTGTAAATGGAATCCATCTGTGATATCTGAGTGCGCATTTCATTAGCATCATCTTGAGTAATGCAAATCGCATCTGCCCATAGATAATGCTCATTTAAAGAGTTAACAAATAGTATCGCGTCTTGGATTGTCTGCCCTAGTCGGTTCCAGTACGGGGAGAGTCCACCTACTTCCTCTAGTGCTTTGAGGTCTTTCTTCTGTGTCCTAAACATAGTAGTATTCCCCCAAACATAGCTTAAAGCCATGTACTTGACTGGTTCTCGCATCGTGATTAACCTTTTCGACTTCACGTCTATTAACCTGATTAGTGGAGGCTCCCGATTTACAGACTCATGTCTCCGAATTTTGCAGCGTCCATGGTGCTCATTGCAATTCTGAATCCAAGAAAGAACAACACGAGGGTCAATTTGCGATTGTCCATGTTGTTTTGGGATGAGTGTGCGACGAAAGGGGTTCAAGGAAGGCTCTATTCGCACTATCGTGCCTTTTAAGCTATAATTCATAGATGCAGGCGTATCTCCGCAATACACGGAAAGTATCATGGTCTTTCCACCCAGAAAGGGGTATGTCACCTTTACTTCGTACGATTTTCGAAGTAATTCGCTATCCTGCACAACACCGGAAAGGTCCACTGTAGACTTAGCATCTTTGGCTGAAACTAAGTGCAGCACTAAGTTGCAGAAGGCACATGGTTGCCGCTGGACAAGATCCTGTATTATCCCCTTGAACAGAGATTTATTATTCGTCCCCTCTATCCATTCGGCAGACCTGAATAGGTCCGACCATTCTGTGTGCGAACATCCATCGCAGAGCAATTTCAGATCCGAACGATGCCAGCGGGACAGAGATCGCTTGTAGAAATTACAGCGCGGCATCAGAACGACGTCAAATGTTCAAGCAGTGAGAGCTAAGTCGCTTACAACCAAAGTATAGGACTTCTCTTAATACATCATGGCTTGGGATGGCGGAAAAATATATCAGCCTGCCTGAAAGAATGGCTGACAACGAGGCTGACATTGTGGAGTTCGCATAAGACTTCATATCGAAGACTCTCGCCTAACTAACACAGCCACGATGCATGTTCGTGCCCAACACAGTTAAAAGCTAGTAGTCGGCCAGGCCGGTGTAAGCGAGCTGAGTATCACTAGGGTAATTGGAGAATATAATAAGGATTATACTAGTAAACTATTAAAAGACAAATAATTTATCTATATCCTTATTATACTATATAAACTCTATTTATATTAAGCCATGTTTAAGCTCTATAAGGTATTATAAACTATGCACCCGCCTGCAAAATCGGCTTCACCTGAAAACTGCGTGATATTTTGAAATCTCGGGCTTACTTCATTGCACGGGCCTCTAACGTGCGCTACTCTAGGCCTGGTTTAACATCGGCATTATTGCTTTTAGGTCAAATGCGCGTCAGTTGGAACCTGGCATAGTATTATATTATAGTACGTTAAGAGGATAATATGAAGGCGTTGTCGAGACATGGTTGTGCTACCATATAGAAACTAGAGTAAGATATACGGGCAAAATATTGATTGTCAGCCGAAATATGGCTGGTGCTTTTAACTTGTTAGGCCAATCACGTGTTGCCACGCTAATCATTGGTGCAGCTTCAAGACAGTCCCACCCAGTTGTTGATGGATGCTGACTAATGTGGCAGAGTGGCAACTGGCATCCGACTACGGCTTGATTTGGTGGTGATAACATGTATTCAACATCATGTTATAAGAGCAGGACATTCCGATATTCGGCGCCGAATATCGGCGTAACCACTGAATCTTCGAATATATAAGGAGGCTATTCAGACGCTCTGTAGTTAGTTATTCGAGTCAAAATATCAGCTGTATTCGATCCTATATACTTAGTAATATATTGCTTCAACCAATCAAAAGTGACCTTCTATAACAGGTTATGAGACCCGGAGTCGTTTACACTGCTCTTATATAATATATATACCCGAATCCAGCTTATATATATCAACTCCCTGAGCCTGATATATCCCCTTAACATAGAGGATATTAATACAACTGAACCGAAGCTTCTAAAGCTTAATAGGACGAATTACCGGATCTAGTTAGCTCAGTTGAAAGCCTACTTTGAGAGTAAGAGGCTTTGGATAGTGGCCTCTGAGGGCCTAAAACAACTCCTGAACACGGATCCTGAAGCCTACTTCAAGGATATCGTGAAAGCAGCCAGGGAGGACCTAGCTAAGAACAAAAGAAGACCCAGAAGGCTGCCTCGAGCGGGTAGTCTTACTGAAGAGGGACCCCTAGGGACCCCTAGAGGGACTCCAGTACCCGGTACAGCTGCAGCAATCAGCTCAGTAGGCGCTGATAAAGGATCATCCAGCCTTACGGATGATGAGGTATATACACGGGCCGAAAAAGAAGCCGAAACAGAGCGCCTTCAGGACGCCAGCGCTAGGGCGATCCTAATCAGGGCCTGTAACAATAATGTTGGAGCGAATATAATGAACAAGACTATAGCAAAAGAGTAGCTGGACTTCCTAAAGCTGCTATATGTACCCCTAGGTCGTCAGCAGCTTAGTATAAAGCTAACTGCCTTCCAGGGCTACATACTACTAGAAGGGTCAAAGATTATAGATATTTACTGTAATTTAAACGAGCTTCAAACAGATATTGTACTAATATCCCTAGAGGATAAGCTATCCGAAAACAACAAGATTGCTAGGTTCTTTATAGCTACAAGAGCTTTGAATAAGGAGTATTCAAACCTAGTTACCTCTACTGAGATAAACAACCCTGACCTCGGTTTTGAAGCAATTGCAGCGCACTTCACTAATCTAGAGCGCTGTATTATAGCTGATACAGACCCCCGGAAAGAAGTAAGAGAGAAAGCTTATAGAGCTTTCAAGGGGGACTAGAAGGGCCTTAATAATAAGGGCTCAAATAAGAAGGGAGGCTTTATAGGAGAGTACTTCTACTGCAAGAAGAAAGGCCACAAAACTGCTAAATACAGGAAGAAGAAGAAGGATAAGGAGGAGGGCAAACTGACTGATTCAGGGCCCTCAACAGGTCCTTTACCTACCCTATTAGGGGGTAGGGGACTCTCACCATCTCCGAAGCCAGCTGACAGGCTGTACAGGGCTAATCGGACTGAAGAAGCTGTATGGTTTGCTACTGCCAGCCTAGGGCCTGAGATCGAGTAGGTAATCGATTCAGGGTGCACTAGACACATGACCTTTACTAGGGAAGCCTTTAATAAGGATTACTAGTAGTTAAAGGTGCCGATTATAATCAATACAGCCAACGGGGCTAAGATCAGGGCTATTGGATATAGGTCAATTACGGCCTGTATCGCGCTACCAGGCAGTGAAGAGAGGAATATCAGAATAACCAACGTCTTATATGTTCCGGACCTAGCTAGGAGCCTGCTATCCGTTATACAGTTCCAGGATAAAGGAATCCTAATCAGGACAACCCTAGCTAATGAAATGCTTATTAAGAAGGACTATAAGGTGATAGGAGTTGCCGCTAGACGTGGCAGATCCTATATACTGAATACAGCCAGCAGGGCTAATTCAGGGGAGTATATATATACTGCAGCGGAGGTTGATGCAGATACCTGGCACTGTCGATTCGGCCACCTGGAGTTCAGCACGCTCAAGGGGATTAAGGATATGACTACAGGCCTAAAGGGACAGCTCTCTAGCTGTAGCCGTGACGACTGTAGCATATACAGCGTTACAAAGGCTATAAGGGTGATCAACCACAAGCAACCAGAGAGGGCCACTAGACCCTTAGAACGTATACACTCCGATATCTAGGGTCCTATCAGTATACCAGAAAGGCTAGGAGCCATATATTTCATCAGCTTTACAGACGACTTCACCTGTAAAGTATGGATATATCTAACGAAGAACCGAAGGATCTTATAGGCCGTATTTCTACAATTTAAGGCTGAAAAAGAGCTAGAACAATATATAAAGGGATATAAGATCTAGAGACTTCAGTATAATAATGCAAGCGAATATTACACTCTAGGTAATAAAACAGAGGGTATCCAGTTCGAGTATACAATAATATATATATATAAACAGATCGGAGTTGCAGAACGGTTAAATCGAACTCTGGTTCAAATGGGCTGTAGTATGATTAAGGACGCTAAGCTGCTATACTGGCTATAGGGCGATATAGTCGAAACTGTATATTACCTGTGTAACCGTATACTGATAGGGCTGAAAGGATTGACTCCAGAAGAAGCATATAGTGGTAAAAGACCTGATATAAGCCACCTATAGGCTTACAGGTGCTTAGCTTACGCCTATATTCCAGCTAAGACTAGGGAATACAAGATAGAGCTAAGAGCTGTATATACCTACTTGATTAGATATATACTAACTAGCCGGCAATATAAGCTGTTTAAGCCTGTTAAGTCGAATATTATTATATCGATAGCGCTAAAGATTATCAAGGATAAGAGGGTCGAAATAACCTGGTAGGAGCTAGAAGGTGATATTGTTATACCCTTTGATCCGATGTATCAAGATATTAGTAGTGCAGAGACATCAGAAATTAGTCGCCTAAATTACCTAACTAGGACTAAACAGCCGATTAGTCATACAGCTAGCGAGGGCACTAAACCCGATTCAGTATAAAACCCTTAAAACACCACAGGTCAAAATATCAAGAGTTACAACCCTCCTAGCGTAACACTATATAACCAGCTATCCAGGGCTGAACCTGAAGCCTAACACGATATACCTTTAACTAGTACAATCCCTGAAGTAGAGCCTGAAGGGCTAGAAGAGTCAGAAGAACCAGAAGAACCAGCTGATAAAGCTAACGAAACACCTCCTGAACCCCGGTGCAGCAGCCAGGAGCGCCGTTCTATTATACGATTCAATAATATGTATATCGCTAGCAAAGGGATCAATATACCTGCAACGTTTAAAGAGGCTATATCTGATCCAGTATACTAGCAGGAGTGGAAGGAGGCTATAAAGGCTGAATTGGACAAGCTTACAGCCCTAAACACCTGGAAGGTTGTCTGGCTGCTACTAGGCTATAAGAAAGTCAGCAACAAGTAGGTCTTTACAGTCAAATACATGCCTACAGGCCTGATTAATTACTTCAAGGCTAGGCTAGTTGCTCAGGGCTTCTTACAGAAGCACAGTCTCGATTATAAAGAGACCTTTTCACCCACCTTACAGGCTAATTCCCTGAGGTTACTGCTGGCTGTAGGCAATACAAGGGGGCTAGTGATGCATCAAGTGGATGTAGCTAGTGTATACCCGAATTCAAAGCTACATGCAACGATATATATACGGATCCCTAAGGGATTTGATATCCGTAAGTTCTAGGACTTCAAGGATGTTCCTGAAGAGGATATTACACTATAGGTTATTCAATCACTCTACAGGCTAAAGCAATCCGGCCAAGAGTAGTATATTAAGGCCTGTACAGGGCTAAAGGACCTAGGATTCGATCCGTGTTATTATAATCCAAGTATCTTTGCTAACCCGATACGTTCAATACTGATTGGACTATATATCGACGATATGTTGATCCTAGAGGCAGACTCTCTAGAGGTTGAGAAGGTGATCCAGGGGATATCTTCTAAGTGGAAGATCAAGGATATAGGCGATGTGAGCCAGATCCTAGGGCTTCAAGTAACCCAGGACAAGGAGAATCGGATCCTACGGATCAGTCAGAAGCCATATATTCAAGCCCTGATCCAGGAGCTTGGAATATAGGCGGCCAGGGCTATGAATACACCTGTTACGGACTGTAATACGCTGTTTGAAGCCAAACCAGAGGAACAGTTTATGGATTAGTACCGGTATTAGAAGCTGATCGGCCATATCAACTGGCTGGCAGGCTGCACGAGGCTAGATATCCAATATCTGGCCGGAAAGTTGAGTCAACACTGCGCTACACCAACCGTAAGGCACTGGAATGCTGCCCTACAGGCCATAAGATACCTGCTAGGGACCGAAGACTATACTGTCACCTATAGGGCTGGTAAGGGGGCAGAGACTAAGCTTCAAGGATACTGTGACGCTGATTACGCCGGTGATATCGATGATCGGTGTTTGATATCAGGTCATATATTCTTCCTGGGCGGTAGCCCAGTAACCTGGAGCTTAATGAAGCAACGCTGTATATCAACTTCAACCGCTGAAGCTGAGTATATCGCACTTACGGATGCAGCTAAGCAGGCTGTGTGGATTAGGGGGCTCCTGAGGGAGCTAAATCTTACTGAATATCTGCTGCCTGGTTTGGCCGTACCGATATTTAGTGATAACCAGGCCTGTATATCAGTGGCAGGGGATCCGGTTGCGCACCGAAGAACCAAGCACTTCGATATACGATATCACTACATTAGGGAGCTGGTTAGTTCTGGAAAGGTCTCTGTCGACTACATCAACACTACAGATATGATCGCAGACGTCCTAACTAAGCCCTTACCCTTAGCTGCCTTTTGGCGCTGCATCTAGGGGGCCTACAAGCTTTAGGCCCGTAAAACGGATCGAATATGAGGCAGTGATTTAACTACATAACGTCCTGAAAGGGGGCTGTTGATGGATGCTGACTAATGTGGCAGAGTGGCAACTGGCATCCGACTACGGCTTGATTTGGTGGTGATAACATGTATTCAACATCATGTTATAAGAGCAGGACATTCCGATATTCGGCGCCGAATATCGGCGTAACCACTGAATCTTCGAATATATAAGGAGGCTATTCAGACGCTCTGTAGTTAGTTATTCGAGTCAAAATATCAGCTGTATTCGATCCTATATGCTTAGTAATATATTGCTTCAACCAATCAAAAGTGACCTTCTGCAACACCAGTGTTCCCTGTAATATACGGGTAACCGCTCTCAATCATCAAAGGCTATCTATCGACATTGCGTTTGGAATGATTTTTCAAATCGTGCATTCAGTCGGCTCCTACCACCAACAATGCCCCGATCGCCTTTCGGAACGCCTGAATACACACTCGAGCCGGAGACGATCATTATCGGTGGAGTAACGGAAATGGATCCAGAGTCAGATCCCAGGAGAAAAGCTGGCGGACATTTCCCGATTCAAGAAAGGAAAGTAAACGAAACCTGGGACTCCACAGTCTGGACAGAGGAGATACTTCAGCAGTATGCCACATCGCTCTAACTTTAACGTAACCAGCGATAATTTAGGCGACAGATCAATTGTTCAGACATCCAAGGCAAAGCTAGAAAGGCGCCTGGACGAGTTCCTGAAAACGGCTACTCCCGAAGAGCAAAATATATTCGAGGATAGTCGATGCAAGGTCCTTGAGATCATGAAACAAGCAAAGGAAGCGCACGATATCAAGTTCCCTGCCAGATCACCCGACTCGGAGCGGAGCCTTGTGGATATGATCAAGGCCGGTTTTCGAGTTGCTTCCGAGACGGCTTACGAATACACACAGATCATGGACGTACTGATGGGCCAGGCGCCAGAGTATGTCGCTTTGGTATATGGCGCCGTTAAGCTTCTCCTAGTAGTCCAGGTCAACTACGAAGAGATGAAGCAGAATGTCCAAGAGTATATGGTTTCGATTAAGGCCAAATTCTGCATGATCGATCACTTGACGACTTACTTTCCTTCGGGCCCACTCGTCGAGGCAATTGGAAGGATGTATGAGAGCTTCCAGAGGTTTTTGGCTAAAGCATTGAAGTTCTATACGAGGAGCCGCTTCAGTATGATCCCTGTCCCCGTGAAGGATAATCATCGCAGCTAATTATGGCAGAAAATGCCCTCAACTCTTTCACAAAGCCCTGAAAGGAACTTGATCCCGTAGTCAAATCAATCGAGCAAACATACGGGGAAATTAGAGATATCATCCACTTTTATAGCCACTGCACAGGCCAGGTCATCCTTACGAAGGTATCCAAAATATTAGAACTCATCGAAGGAGAATCAATCAGGTTCTCTAAACAGAGTGACATCGAACAGACCAGTGACCTCTTTCATCAGCGGATAGAAGCCAAGATAGGAAAACACAGCATGGAAAGCCCCTGGAGAATCGGCCATGATGCCAATAACAACACTGCAAGGGAGGCATCAGACGAGCTGTCGGACTTGGATCACCAGATGGCTACATTGTTCACGGACTTGAATGAGTTCGACGAAGCACGCGCCCAGCAGCAGAGGATCTTAGAGCAGCTACCCGAGATGCGACGGTACAGATCAACGCAGCGCAACGTTCTGAAGGTCGACAAAGTTATGGACTGGGTGGAATCAACGACCTCCCAGCTCCTGTGGATTGACGGGAACAACATTCTGCAGAGGGAAACGTTCAGCGCTTTGTTCGTAGCGCCGCTCCTGATTTTTGGGGAAGATAGTTTCGAAACATATCTTGTGTTAAGGCATTTCTGCGGTGACAGTCAATCAGTAAAACCAAGTAACTACCGGACACTGATTCAGGCCCTTCTAGTTCAGATTTTTAAGCAGCGTTCAGATATCTGGGGGACGATCTCCAGTCATTTCACCAAAGAAAGCGCGGGCAATATTCGGTTGCTATGGAATTTCTTTGCGAAATGTCTCAAGGTCGCTCGGGCACAATGTACCTTCATCATCATTGATAGCATTGACTTCCTAGTCTCTGAAAGCACTGAAGATGGCATTAGTGAAAAAGAGTTCGTCATGAAGGAACTGAACGCTCTTGTGAATGAGTCTAACTCACTAATTAAAATTCTGCTCACTGCATCGCTCTCTCAGGGCACACAATCAGCACATACTACTAACTCTTCAACACTAGCATCACTCTCTTATACAGCTCAATGTCAATCTCAGGGAAAACTTTCAATGGCGATCATTCAGGACCACCTGACTCTAGTTTCTCATAAATTAGTAGAGATCCAGGAGAAGAGGTGCAACACCATCCAATTTGCCCAGCTACCCATGATTTATTCGGTAAATTCCACGATTTATACCCGTGACGATGGTAGCCTTCGGGCTTTTGTCGTTTCAGAGCTCTCCGGAATGGACCCGAGGCCGTTCGGTGCCTACAGCCCGCTCGTCATTCGGGCATGGGCAATCGGCCATAATGGGAAAGATTTCATCAAGCGCTTCTACGATCTGAACATACAGCAGTTTGCCGGAGAAGTAAAAGTTGTCGAGCTAAAGTATATCCCTGCAGGATATCTCCAAGACGAACACCTTCAACGCCCACAGTTAATCGAGCGAGGCCGGCGTTACTGGGAGTTGGGAAGTGAAGTCTGTCTTATGGGATTCAAGACTGCTGATGTGCGTAGATTCTGTTTCTTTCCAAAAGATTTACTAACGTTCCTTAGAGTCTCTGGCATATCATCATTGATCAACGTCTACAGCCAATCGAGGCACGGCCGCTCCAAGAGCTTGATGTTGAACTGAGTCCGGTCCTGCATTCACATTTAAAGCCATTAGCTGCAATTACTTGCCCCCCGAGAATACCCGCTTATTGCCTTCATGACAATGTTTGGAGTACGTTCCCAACTTTCCCTTGAGTCGACCTATCGTTCTACTTGGCTTATCGCCGTTTCTCCATTCAATTCTCTAAACTGTAGTAGGTGAACTTGATGTAGTCAATATTCAGGAGCCAGATTTCCAATACCTGCCCTTTGGGGAACCTTATTTGCGACAAATTGAAATGTTGCGCACCGTGATTGGTCCTTACAAAGAGAAACATTACATGCCGTCTAATCCAACGTTAGTATTCCTGCACGGTGTCCCTGGGGCTGGCAAGGCGACTGCGGCTAGATATTCTGCTAAGTACACTCGACGTCCGCTCCTTTCGATATTATCCGCAGACATCATCAAATATGGTGGAAAAGTCGAGGAAACGTTCACGCAGCTCCTGAACCGGGCAGAACGATGGAGGGCTATTCTTTTGGTAAAGAATGTGGAGCTCATGTTTCGTGGAACCTCCAGAGAAACTTTGGACCTAGGTCTGAACCGTATGCTTCTCATCAAGGCACTCGAGACCCATCGTGGACTGGTGTTTCTTACAACCAACCGAATCAACTTAATAGATGTCAATGTTTTCTCACGTATTACCGTCTCCATCGAGTTCCCTTCACTGAACGATGTGGAAAAATGGGGCATTTTAACGAATCTCGCAGAGCATTACGGCTTGAAGAGGGATAACACTTGGCATAAGCTGTCGGTGAAGCACCTGAACGGCTGGGAAATCCAGGACGCCTTCATCACTGCATTAAATTCTTCAGATGGTGATTCGATTTTATGGTGGGAACACTTCAGTTCATTGATTGAATCAAAGCTCATCCTCAGGAGGACCACCGACTCTTTGTATGAGATAGAAGAGCGTAAAATGCGTAGCAGCTAAATTAAGATTAGAGTAATGCACGTCAGGAAGTCTACGCAATAAAGTGGGGCTGAGATTCTGAAGGACAGTTTCAGGGTAAAGCCATTTTTGCAAGCGACTGTAATAAAGAGCTTAAAGTAAATAAACGGCGGCGGCGCGCTCGTACGCGGGCTGCTGGCCATTTGCGTAGTTCATGTAGATGAAATCAACCAACTTATTACGCTTACGTGCCTCGTTTTCTGCTAGAGTGCTAGTCTATGAGTGATATCTTTAAGCACCTCATCATCGGCTGGATTAGTCCAAGTATTTAGGCACAAAACCACTACACAAGGTGGCCAATAAAATGGAGGGGAAAAGGGATAGGTGGTTGAGGATAGGCAGGCTATTGGTAATAGAATAACTCACAAGTCAAGTCTTCGCCAGGTCTAGCTCATGGAGTTGTAGATCGGGGTGCCACGAGTTGCCTTTATGAAGCTTTCTAGAATGCCTGTGGTTCGCGATAACGGAAACGCCGTTCTTATTCATGAAAGGATCAAAAATTTTGCGCCATAGCTTGTTCATAACTAGACACAGTCGAATATCCACTTTAGTAGTAATGGTGAACTGGGTGGAGCCAGCCAGCACTGCTTCAATCACCTCGTTCACCACGTCATATGTGGCTCTGGCCTCCGTATGTTGAATAGGTCTGACAAAAGTCATAGAGGCCTTCGGGTCACCATTCGTATTAACTATGTCGGTCATGACCATATACTTTGGTCCGCTGTCCTATGCACAGCCCAAAAGTGTGAGACTGGACAATACAGTTGACTAGTCATCTTTATTTCATTATTCTAATTTCTTTATAGAGTCAGCGGAGGAGACGAATGTCGCTGCCCCATCGATGCGGATGTATGGCTAACGAAACTAGGCTATTAACCTTAACACTATACAGACAGCTGTTTCTCTACCCACTGCACTGCAAAATCTGCAATCTCTTCCCATCCAGTTTGGTTAACAACGCCATGAGTACGTCCTTGAAATATCTTAAGCTCCACAACCGCAGGGCCTTTATACGCGGCCATCTCTTTCTCAACGACACTCTTTGGCACGACATGGTCTTCCGTCCCAGCAATCAGCAGTAGAGGCGCCCTGTTTGCCTTCTCAAAATCCACATGTCCTTCGCCGCTTTTACTCTTGCTGTGCAACCCACCAAGAGCGCCCTGCCATAGCACATGCGCAGCAGCCGGGACCGAGTACTTCTCCCATTGCACCTTAGACTCGGGAGGGTTGAGATGGTTCCCAAAGGCATAATGAAAATCCGACTCGCTCAATGGCACAGTTGAGTTGTAGTCAAACGGATTGGCCAATACATTGAACGTCGCTTTGATAGTGCTGAATGGCAGCGCTAGGATTCCAGCTGGTGTTGCCGGCGCAATGGCCACTCCAGCCGCACCGAGCCCATGGGACAAGAGGATCTGGACGAAAAGCCCGCCGAATGAGTGCCCTATGATGATGGGTGGCGTTGGTAGGGTTTTGATAATACTCTCATACTTGTTAACGACGTCACCGATACTTTTGCCGTTCATAGGCGAGGGATTTTCACGGATATCTTGAGGAGTGCGCTCATCGACTCCTGGCCATCCAGGGGCAATGACTTGGTAGCCTCGGGACTGGTAGTGTAGGATCCAGTCCTCCCACGAGAGAGGAGTCATCCAGAGGCCATGGATGAGGAGGATACTGGGCTTAAGGCTATTACCCGTAGTCGAACTCTTAGTGCTTAGATAATTCGACATATTTGAAGATGGAATGCCTTGGTGTTAGTTGATGGATTGCGGTTGATGACAACGAAGCAGTAAATTAGCACTTGGCTGTGTCGGAGCTTATATATACAACCAATACTATATTGTTCCAGCTTAGCTACATGGAATATAGCCATACTGATTGATTACTGGTGTCATATAATTCCTCCATGTCCGCGCGAGTTCTTATCACAGCATTACATGTGATGCTCCTCTTACCCACGAGTTGTTATGGGAATGGACCTAATGGTGCCACTAAGGCGATCCTTGCCGTATTTGGCATCCGTTGAACCCGTATTCAGTTAGATCCTGTATGCGGGGCGCTGGTCCAGAGCTGTCCCTGGAGCGGGGTATCCTTGCTTAGTTATCTCTTGCAGATAAGGCCCGTATATAAATAGGGCAATACTGTACAGTACCTTCGCCATTGTACAGTAAAACACTTCGACTTACTCGAATTACCTCTGGGTTTTGCTCATAGCATTTGCCATCAAAGTCTTGCATCCAACCGCACTATGGCCGATCATGAAGGTGACACAGTCTGGCATGCTTTCTACGGCCTGCTCCGTTCATATGGCATGAGAACGGTATTTGGGAATCCAGGCTCGACAGAGCAGCCCATGCTGAAGAACTTCCCATCGGACTTTGACTATATCCTTGGCTTGCAGGAGGCCTCAGTGGTTGCAATGGCTGATGGCTTCTCGCAAGCAACCCGAAAGCCCGTCGTAGTCAGCCTGCACACATCCGCTGGGACTGGAAACGGAATGGGCAATATCATGACTGCATTCCTTAATAAGACCCCCCTAATCCTAATTGCGGGTCAGCAGACTAGGGAAATGCTCATTGGGGAACCGATGTTGGCGAACCGCGAAGCAGAAACGATGCCCAAACCATGGGTGAAGTGGTCATATCAGCCAGTTCGCGCGCAGGATGTTCCAGCGGCGCTAATCAAGGCTATAGCGATAGCAACAATGCCGCCGGCTGGGCCGGTCTACTTGTCAATCCCACTGGACGACTGGGATGCCAAGCTTACATCCCAGCTAGTACCACGAGTTGTTAGCACAAGAGTGGCCCCCGACCCGGAGCAACTCTCATCATTTGCCGGCCGCATAGCGAAAGCGAAGAATTTTGCTCTTATTCTAGGCCAGGAGGTCGATAGGAGCTTAGGCTGGGAGGCAGCCGTCAAACTCGCGGAGCTTCTCCACGCTCCAGTATTTCAAGCTCCACTGGCAGAACGTGCTGTTTTCCCGGAAAAGCATGTCCTATACAAGGGCCCGTTACCAATAGCCCGTGGGCCGCTGAGTGACGCACTTAACGGATATGACTTGGTGCTTGTTGTCGGCGCGGAGGTTTGGAGATACTACCCATACGTCCCTGGCCCGGTCGTACCGCCCGGTCTGGAACTGCTGCATATCACTAACGATCCTCATGATGCCTCGACTGCGCTAGTCGGTGACAGCTTACTCTCTGATGCGCGTTTGGCGCTTGAAGGGCTCTATCAGGTGCTTCGATCCACTATAAACCCGCCTTCGTCAGAACCGAACCCACCTGAACTGACATCAGAAAAAGCTTCGACCAACCTGACTAAAATAACTGAGGCTTCCCCTATGACTGCCTTAGATGCCTGGACTGCTATAGCTCAGCTTCGCCCAAAGGACGCCTTGCTCGTACAAGAGTCACCGTCTAATGGCGGAGATCTAGTGCAGGTCTGGCCGGCGGAACAGCCAGAATCTTATTTTACTTTTGCAAGTGGCGGACTAGGTTGGAATGCACCTGCAGCCGTAGGTATTGCTCTAGCGCAGAAAAAGAACAATACTGCTCGACCCACAGTGCTTGCCATTGGCGACGGAAGTCTACACTATTCTGTCCAAAGCATCTACACTGCTGTTCAGCACAAAGTTAAGCTTATATACCTAGTGCCGAGTAACGAGGAGTACGCCATCCTGAAAGAATTTGCTGTTCTCGAGGAGACTCCGAATGTGCCCGGGTTGGATTTGCCAGGCCTGAATGCTCGGGCAATAGCAACATCTTATGGTTGCCCATCTTTCCATGCGTCAAACGTTACAGAGCTGCAGAAGTGCTTTGAAAATGCGTTGAAGCTAGATGGACCGGCATTAATTGAGTTTCCTATTGACCGGCAACTGCGGCCACTAGTCGCGAAAAGTGCAGCAAAAGCATAAATTTTGAATACATGCGGACTATTAATCCCAGCATCATATGTGATCTCCACCTTTCTTCAAGGCTGGTAGGTCTTCAAATAACCCAACTGTTGCTCTTGTAATCGCTATGTTGTTTAGTGATCCGTAAGCGTCCCATGCGCCAACAACCATGCTTTTATGGAGAAGGCGAGGAGTACATTGAAAGTTGCAACTTATAAGTTTACGATATGAGGCCTGCAGAGTGTCAGAGCGACTTGGAGGACTCATATATTGACCGCTCCAGCCTCTAATAGTCGGTAATTTGTATTTTTCAACTGTCTGCTATGTGAAATGTTGCGTAATAGTCCTCATATCGATCGCGTTATGGCCCGAGAGGGGCACACATTTCCAAACTGTGACCCTACAAACCAGCACATCTGCAGGTAACCACGCAGCAGACTTTGTTCTCATCCCCCAGTCTAAAATGTGTTGTGGACAAGATGGCATAAGTATCATGACCGAGGATTAGAGTTACTAATATAAGGCAGAAAGCAGCCTGCTAAGCACTGCAGGTGCCTAGTATGATAGGGATTTCCTTCCTAGAGCTTGATTCTAAGAGCTACGGATCAAGGCTGCCCAGAGGAGCCTTAAGTATATATATATTAGGTAGTACGTACCTCTGTAGTCCTTAGCTATTTAGTTGACTTAGTACTCCTAATACAACACCTGTATATTGAACCCTTATATTATTGCCGCCTGACTCTGCAACAAGAACCAGTGTGTTCCCGTGACCCTCTGTTCAGTCACCTGACTCTCCCTACCTGAACGGCAATGAGCCTATAGTTCTACTATAAACTAGTACTGAGAGAAAAGGAGGTTATATTAGGCTCTAAAAAGTATATACAGCTAGTAGTAAGGCCGACTTAGTAGTGCGAGGATATGGCAAAGAAACTACAAAGGTATTACGATTATTATGTAAGTGTTTTATTCTAGAGGTACTCTGCCTCTGTAGTCTAGCGGAGTATTAATAATAATAATAATACTAATAAATTATATTTTTTAATCTGTCCTTAAAACACAAATTATATAGTTAGTTTAAAGTGAGCGGTATTGATTTCATATAAAATATGATGTAAGTGATTTTTGCTGTGTATTGGTTTTGTAGAGCAGTCAGGTTTGCTTACACCGACTGGGAGGCGAACGGAACATAGGGCCGACGATTACTGTGCCGTTCAGCTCGGCGTGCAGACACGAGGCAGGTATTAGAAGATCGAATCTGCCTGCCGTCCACTCGCTTCCGGGATGTCGAACAATATCCCGAGACATGAACTAGAGCTGCCAATGAGAGGAGGGTGAGGCTTTCAATCGGTCCGAGCCGGGACATCGAGAGTGAAGGCCTCTCGCCCGCTGGAGACATATATTGTAAATGCAGGAAGTAATACTAGTTGCTCGCAATGCTTTCTGCAATGGTCTTATACCGAGTGATTTATTGCATGAGGCAGGGTACGAGCTGCAGCACAGAGGGATGGCTGCAGTGCAGTAAAGTTAAACAGCGCCCATTTTCGGGCATCTTGCAGAAGATCCAACCCCCATTTTTTGTGTCAGCAATTTACTGTGCTTGTGCAGGATCTAGATACTTTGCAAGGAAATCGCGCAGAAGGATTCTGCAGGGGGTGGGCGTGGCTACCGAGGAGCCGAAATGGGTGCCCGTGTCAGAAAAATTCCCGGCATCTTCTAGATTGTCGCCTGAAAGTTCTAAATCGAATTGACTCCTGTTTCAATTCCGCACAAGGGTTGCAAATCATAAAAATTATTCAAGCCGATTGAGCAGAATGACAGATAGACGAGGAGGTCAGGAGAGAGAATTTGGCGCAAATAATAACTAAAATAAGATTACGAATAAATCCAAAAACTCATATACGTTTCTTCCACAGCGCCTGTTCACCTTGACCAACAGCTCGTTACGGCTGTCTAGAAGGCTTGATCCCTGGGTGCTTGGGTCGACCGCAGGCTTAAGTGGAAGGGTCACATCATACCATTAAAGGAAGCCCACCACCTAACAGTTCACCCTCACAAGACTCGCCGCCTCCGCGTGGAGTGCTATAGCCTACTATACGCCAGGGAGATTTACATGAAGATAATCCGCAGCGCAGCCATCTGCTAGGTGCAGAGTTGTGGTCTAGCATCACAGTCGGAGCAAGAATCAAGGGGGCCGCTACGAAGTCCCAGTGTCTCCGCGCCGTCGCCAGTACCAGACCGGCATAGCTCGTCCGGTTTCTCGAAGTCGAAACAGCTGCGCTCCTACCCATCCTCTACTTTAATAAGTGGGCGGCCAATTTTGACATGAAATGGCGACATTAACCACTCTACTTGCTGTACAGTACAATACATAGTGCATCCACTATCTCGGTAGACTCTAGCAACCGTAGCAGTGGAGCCCGCCGCCTTCCCTTGAATTCGGTGAGGGCCGAAATACGCCTAGGAGCGGTCTAAAAACTCTACCCCTGAGGATATCCTGTAGGCTTACGGAAACGCCGCTAAATGTAGCAGATTGTAGGACCACTCTAGCTGTTCCTAGCCCCTACCCTTGCGTCGTGGCCACTATTCTTATACGACGGCTGAAGGAGTACCGCGACTTTCGTAAGCTCCCTCCTTAGCGGGCCCGCGCTAGCAAGGCCGGACTCCGAGCCTTTCAATTTAAGTGGAAGGTGCCCGGACTCACCGCGATGTCCCTGCGGCGAAGCTCAACTGCCATGACATTGACTAGTACCAGGAAGCCAAGCAGCAGATGTCTACCGCAGCTCCTGAACCCGAATGCCATGTGAACGTACTGGGATTCCGCTACCGCGACGGCAAAGGGACGAAGTGCTTACACCCTCGTCTGCTAGCTCCTATCATAGGTCAATTCAGCTCAGCTAAAGGCTATAGGGCCAATGGGTTGTACAGTAATACCGGGACGGACCCCCACGAGGTTGCTGCAATTGCTGGAATCACGCTCAAGCCACGCTAGCTTGCATAGTATCACTAAGCTAGAAGGGTGAGTTCCAGCAGCAGTGTCGCCCACCGGCACTACGAAAAGGTGTAACGTAACTGTAGCACGTGGGATTTAATTCTACGAGTCTAAGGATTTCCCTGCATAATTTAATATGCCATTTAAGGTTAAGATAGTAAGAATATTTTATTTTATATTTTTATATTTTAGGGTAAAATCGTAGGTAGCTGATTTCAGCTAATTGGGTCTAAATTTGGCTCAAATTCTAAGTATCTCTCTAGAAGAAATTCAAATCAGTAGATCTATAGTTTCGTGGAATTCGTGTTTAAAATACGCCTGTTCGCCTGTTCGCCTGCTACACAGAAAATTCCAAGAACGCCGCAAGTGGCCGATATCACTTTTGCCCTTTAGTTTCCTTGAAAAGCGTAGATAATATCCATCCGGTTGCCTGTAAAACGCCCCCCGGCCCGTTGCGGGATACTCTAGTATTGAAGCTTCTGATCTATAAAACTCGCCGCAGTGTATCCACAATCTCCAATGATAACGTACGTAGGCGCTTACGTAGATCCGCCGCCAGCTGATCTAACACAGCAGCTGAGAATGGTGAAGTAATATTGTCCTCGTGAACACTTTGGCTACCGACGACTTTGAGTCGACTTGATAGCTGAGCTACCAACCGCTGCACATGGTGCAATTCACCGAGAACTAGCTGGGCAGCAATACAACCTTGATCCTCGCTACCAGGAGAATAATTGTCCAGAATAGCGGGAAATTGGAACACTTGCTCGGAGTGGCATGACGAGGGTCGACGGGGTTCGGGTTGATCTCTCTCCGAACTCTGGCTCTCTTCCCATCCAGGCGTCTTGCGGGTCTCCCGTGCAGCTGCTGCATACCAGCCTAAAATTTTGAATACAACGAGTGACAGGATAGCTAGCAAATAGCCGTCTTGAGAGCACGGACATTGCAGTATGTTACTGATCGTTTCAATGGACTCTTTATTCCCCGTAATTACAGTTTGAATTGTCGGGAACTGGCAGCTGTCATGGCCAAACCCTTGCCTCTTGGAACATGTGCAGGGCGTTGCTGAATTCCCGAACTTCTGTTTTAGAAGTGCAATGGCGCATACCAGGCAACACGCCGCCGGTTCCGAGCGGCAGTCCTGAAAACTCAATGCCTCGCTGGGAAGCGAAGATTGACTTTCCGGGCGAGAAAGCTGTCTAGACAGGTCTGTGGATCTAGAGACATTCTCCATCGAAACGAACGCATTTTCTGGCGTTATGGGCATGGTATCATACAAATCATACCCGCCCTTCGTGCTGTTAGTCCCACTACGGGAGAAAAAGAGGCTTGTGGTGTCAGAATCGAAAGATTCTGGCGGGGAAAAGGATACGGGCGAAGCAAAGAAGTCATCAAACTCAGGGTCTGGAGTCCACCACGATGTCGAGTCGCCGGGTGAGAAAACACTTGGTGAAATATCGGCGGCGTAGCTAGCTGTCTCCTGCCCCAGCGACGGTGGGGTCTTATTAGGGATTCTCAAAATACCCGCATCTGAGGTGGTTGAGCCTGTCTGTGTACTCGTTGTCTTACGAGAGTCGTGTTTCCGGCCCGCGCGCTTTGTAACGACGTATTCGCATTGTATTTTCCGCCTTGTGCAGCGAGCGCAAGTTGGCTTCTCCTTATTGCATTTGACCTTAGATGCTGCACAGGCTTCGCAGCTGTCTCGAAGCTTAGGGGCTGCCGGGACCGTGGACCGACGAGCTGATTGTGTGGGCGTCTCGGTGGAGTGAACTACAGCCATGATGGATTGATGGTACGTGGTGACGAAAGCACTATTTCAGAATGCAACATATATATGTAAGTGACTGGCTTCAGCACTGAGGAAGTGCGCCATAATATGACAGAAGGTTGCACAGGCGCTGCGGCTGGGTCTTGGCTTGCTAGACATGGGCCGCTGAACAAGTAATTTTTCGATTGCCGTCCGCAAATAGCGGGAACTGAGCTGTGGGCGCTGCCGCCACGCGATGTCCCCGAAGCCGATGATTAGGGCCGTACGAAGGACGTGCTCACTTTCCTAAGCTTACTGCGGTGCCTTATCCCTAGCGTCGGGAACGAATCGTCTGCCATTGCCTGTTGTTGTCCAACGGGGGTCCTGATTAGATCCTGTTTAGGTAGGTACAGTACTATCCCACCCCCGGAATAAAGGTCCCCTCCCACTTTTCGCCCTAAAGCTGCTTAACTTGTAAGAGTATGTCTTGAAGGATTCTGTAGGCCATGGTTGGATGTGCAGGGCAAAAATCCTTCTCGGTGATTGGACAACCTAGCAATTGGAAGTCTACGTAGTAAGTACGCGGATGGGATGCGCTAGTAAATTGCGCATCCCCCTTGGCTTGTGGCCATGACATGTACTGTACAGTACGAATTCTTCCGTACGCCTGCACGTGCGAGGTGCATACAGGTGAAAATTTAGGCAAAATCTCTCGGCGTAAGCTGTGCCACAACAGGTCTGCACCTCGTCGGTCGATAAATCCCGTTTCCAAGCAGAACTAGGTTATCCTTGCAAAGCTTATCGTGGCCCGCATGGTTGCCATAGGCTGTAACCTTAAGCATTCACGAGGGGCCGGATTCACGTACGGCCGCGTCTGAAATCTCCCACGTTCATACCATTATGCTGATAAATTCAAACAGTTGACACGTCACCAAGAACCCGGGTTTTCGATGCTTAAATGCTCAGACGCATCGCAGGCTAGCTAGACGTGGGGTTTTGACCTCCGCTCCGATCGGAATAAATGCGGCGCGCGCAGAAGTTCTGTCTTAGTAAAAGAACGCCTAAAGAAGCCACCTAAGCTGGCTTCACGTCAGATTAACGAAGACACGGCCACGTTAATGATCCAGCCTTGATGTACAGGGCACCGGGTGGTTCGTACCTGCGGCATACCTAGCTCCAACACAGTAATATAGCTGAAGGCCACATGTTCATTGTTTAAGGCGCATCCATTAAAGATAGATGAAGATTTGCTTCACTTCTGCTATATAATTGGAAATTGATATAATGATATCCTGTTTTGCCTTTGTCATACCTCCTTTAGTTTTCGCAGCTTGAGTTTCCTCAAGGAGCACCCCCTTCCCCTAACCATTATAGCCACATGTCTTTGTTTCATAAGCTGGAGACTCAGACGTGGAACTATTCCCAAGCCATCAATTCAGGGTCAACTACGATCTGCCTGGAAGAGGCATAGACTGCTGGCTAGGCAATTGGGTCTCGCTCTTTCGATCCAAGTTTGGGACGTTACATACTGCACGAATTAGACCCCGGTTGGATCAAATACGATTCCGTGGTCGAGACCTCTGAGCCGCAGCTTACGGCACGGAACGCAATCGGACGCTTGCCGGTGGGATAGAGTCGGCAGGAAGCGAGGGCGGTTCCCGACTAATACAAGACCATCTGGGAGGAAACATAAAAGTCATATCCCACATATATCCCACATGTCACCGGAACTCCACGAGTGTCACGGGCTCACCAGGGTCGAAGTGCTTACGAAAGGTTTACAACAGAGTGGTGCCGATCCCACCCAGCACAACAGCAGTACCGAGCAAGCTTAATCGCAATGGACGGAAAGACGATCCGGCTACGGGCTTCGTGCAACGCCTGCAACGAGTCCAAAGTACGGTGCAGCCAGCACAAGCCGACGTGTGCGCGGTGTGAGCGGAACGGAACTGAGTGTATCTACGGCCTGTCGCGGCGCACACATAAGGACGCGCCGCCTATCTCGATGCCGCCGTCGCAGCGGCCCTCGCGATCCTCGTCCAATGCCGATAGCAAGAGCAACAGTAACTGGCGGGGGATGTCGTTCCCGAAAAGCGCCACGGCCACCCCCTCCAACCGCAGTGCGTCGCCCGACCGATCGGCCAGGACACACGATACAGCCCTTTTCGGCGATTACATGTCCCCGGCCGGGCCGCACTTCATGATACCATCACAGCAGCAACAAAATGAAGCAGCAGCAACGTCACAGGCTCCGACGGCGGCTGACTCGATTCACCGCGCTGGGCTGCTGCCTGACTTTAGCAGCCTTATCGACCCACTGAGCGCGGCCGTGACGCGCTTCCCAACGCCAGGCGCTGAGTACGCCAACCCCTGGGTCCTGGGGTCCTTCTTTGGTGGCAGCAACGACAGCGACAGCGGCGCCGCCAACGACATGGCGATGTTCTGGGCGCGGCAAATGGTATCAGCGGGCCCAACGACAACCGCGTCGTCGTCGCCAGAATGCGGCGAGTGCAACTGCCACGCGGGCGTCACCGAGCTGCTGGCGTCGATCCGCGGCGGCGGCGACGACCACCGGCGGCTGTCGCTCGATGCACAGCTCGCCAAGTTGAAACGCTGCATCGCGTCGTCAGAGATGTCGATAGGGTGTGCGCACGGCCGCGAGGACGCCGAGCCCATCCACATCATGGCCGTCGCCACGCTCATCGGCTATGTCATTGACGAGTTCGAGATGCTCGCCAACGAGACCCCGCTACGCAGGTCGTCGCCGGGCGCGATGGCGTGCTTGGGAAACACCGAGAGAGGGAGTAGTCTCTCGTCAGGCTCGGACGATTCCGTATCCAGCAAAGTCGTCACCGGCGCCAACATGTCCCTAGGGGGCTTCCTGGAACCCCGGCTGTCGTGGGGCGTGCTCGAGTTGGAGGACGACGACGAGGTGGACCTCCGGCAGAGGCTCTACCTGCTATCGTTCCGCAAGCTTGAGAGGCTGCTGTGGCAACTGACGCTGTATCTGAGGAACCTGCACGACACGCGGGCGAACCTTCCAGGCCCGTCGCGGCACATGGCGTTTGTAATGGCATGCGATTACACTCGCCTCTGGCTGGAAAAGAAGGCCGAGGACGTCAAGAGGCTGTTTTCGGTGGGTGCGGGAGACGAGACGGCGGATCCGGCGCTGGCATAGCACATTGAGCTGTAGCGGGCGTTTTGGGACGGCGGCAATTGTATTTCCTTTGGGCTTCACGGGCAACGGATTTGGATTCCCGGCTTTTATACGACTAGACATCATGATATCACACCTTCTGACAAAATTAGACAAATACACTGCTGACAATACGGCTGATGTTCCATCGCAGAGGACTAGCCTAAAGGGTATTTAATCAATTGACAAACACTAAGACTACTGCGAGGACTATATTAGAGTAGTTAGATCGTTAGATTAGAACTTAGAACGACTTGATCGCTAGAATACGTCAAATAAGCAATACTCTGCACTGTTGACATCACTATATTTATAACTGCCGTCTTTTCCAGTTCTCGCCGTCGTGGTCGCACCCCTCAAAGGCCCAGACTCGCCGAGACTCCCAATCTTCCTCTTTTAGCCGTAACCTAACCATCTGTTTGGCCCTAACTGAGTTTATTAGCTTACAATTTTATGATCAATCAAAGCCAGCTTTGCAGCTTGCTTGATAAGCCCAGTGCTGAGATTTCGAGTAAGGGTAGTGGCCTTGTTTTAGTATTTTGGTGATATCTTGGCTCTCTATTAGAGTGTCGGTTTAGGTGGTTAAAGAGGGGGGGTGGGGTGGTTGGTCAGTCCAGTATCTGCCAGATGCAGTAGAGTAAGGGAAACCAGATACATCCCACATCCCACCGGATCAATGCCATGTGCAGATCCCACCGGCTGTCAAGCCCCTTGGCTTACGTCGGGCCGCTTATAAATGCCGCTCCATTTTCGCGGGTGGAATGCCGGGATGTCCAGATCCCCGTCGGCGCTACTGTAAGTACACAACTCCCTGTCAGTTTTGATTTGGGTATATACTGTTCGAATAAAGCCTGCTTCCGTCCCTGCGAGTTTTCCACCATCTTTCTGCCCATTCTGGACTAACCACCGGCCATGGAGAGCAATCGCACGGAGTTGCCGACCACGGCAGACTTAGTGGACGAGAAGAAAGCCGAGCAGGGTGCAAAGTCGGGCTACTCCACAGGCACTGAGGTCGCTGAGTCCGACTACGACGCGCAAGTCGACAAGAAGGCCAACCAGTCTTACGATGAGGACCTCGTCGATAATCATGCCGCACCGGTCGAGCTGACCCTTGCTGAGCAGCGCCATGCTGCTGAGGCAGACCAGAACTATCCGAAGGGCCTCAAGCTTGCCATCATCATGCTTGCGCTTGAGCTTGCCGTGCTATGCGTCGCTCTTGACAACACCATCATTGCCACAGCCATTCCCAAAATTACAGACAACTTCCACGCGCTCGACGACGTTGGCTGGTATGGGTCTGCATATCTACTCACCCTGTGCGCCTTCCAGCTCTTCTTCGGTCGTCTCTACCAGAGCTTCAGCGTCAAATGGGTCTTCCTCTCGTGTCTCTTCATCTTCGAACTCGGCTCTCTCATCTGCGGCGTGGCTCCGACCTCCACGGCCCTTATTGTTGGCCGTGCCGTCGCTGGTGTTGGTGCGGCAGGCATCTTCTCGGGCGCACTGATTATCATCGCCTTCTCAACGCCTCTTGAGAAGCGCGCCATGTACACGGCCCTCGTCTCGGCCGTCTTTGGTATCGCCAGCGTCATCGGCCCGCTGCTCGGCGGCGCTTTTACTGATCGTGTCACCTGGCGCTGGTGCTTCTATATCAATCTGCCCCTTGGCGGCGTGACGGCCGTGGCGCTCGTCTTCTTCCTCAAATTACCGCGCCAGGCGCAACCCGATGCCAACGAGACGCTGCGACAGAAGATCATGCACTTCGATCCCATAGGCACCATCATTTTTTTGCCATGCATTGTGTGCGTCCTGCTCGCGCTGCAGTGGGGCGGCACCACGTACGCGTGGAGCGATGGCCGCATTATTGCGCTGTTTGTCCTCTTTGGCTTGCTGCTCATCACCTTTGTCGGCGTGCAGTTCTGGATGGGCGAGGATGCCACAGTGCCGGTGCGTATTGCCAGGCAACGCAGCGTCGCGAGCGGCACTTTCTACTCCATGTGCGTCGGCGCGGCTTTCTTCACCATGGTCTACTACCTGCCGATCTGGTTCCAGGCCATCCACGGCGCTACTGCCACCTCCTCGGGAATTGACACCCTGCCTATGATGATCTCCACCACGGTGGGAAACATTGTCGGCGGCGCCTTTGTCTCGATAACAGGCTACTACACGCCGATGATGTACGCGCTTCCGCCTATCGCGTCCATCGGCGCCGGCCTGATGACCACATGGATGGTTGACATCTCGACGGGCCGCTGGATCGGCTACCAGATCCTGTTTGGGCTCGGCATCGGCCTCGGGATGCAGCAGAGCATGGTGGCCGCGCAGGCATCGCTGCCACTGGCCGACACGGCGATTGGCACGACGCTCCCGATGTTTGGGCAGATGTTTGGCGGCAGCCTGTTCGTCAGCGTGGCCGAGAATGTCTTTACCAACAAGCTCCTTCAGGGGCTTGCGACCATCAGTGACCTCGGTATGAGCCCCCAGGCCGTGGTCAATGCTGGCGCCACAGAGCTGGTGAGCTTGTTTGGCAGCAACCCGTCGTTACTGGCCGAGGTCAAGTTCGAGTACAACGCCGCCGTCATGTGGGCCTTCAGAACGGCGCTGATCACGGCGTGCCTGAGCGTGTTGGGGGTTATCTTTGTCGAGACGAGGAACGTTAAAGGAAAGAAGATTGAAATGGTGGCGGCGTAGTTTTGGATAGTTTGGATCCAGGGGGTGAGTACGGAGGACTATAGGGTTACTACTGCAAACCTCCCTGCCTATTCAGACAGCGTGATGATCCACTCCTTACTAATTCTATACCTAGCACAAGTAGCTTGATTGTACTATAGATTATAGAGTATAGACCATAGATCAGCAGCGGCCCAGCAGAGTCCGCTACAAGTATGTTCTTTGCGAATTTCTCAGCATACTTTCCAAATGCTTGTTGATGGTAGCTGAATCCATTAGAAACTGCCCATTGCTGTAAACCCGCAGTTAGTGTCAGCGAGAAAGCTGTTCGCAAGGTACCCCCTGATAGACAAGCCACAGATGCTTCACTGTCAGCTGTGTATCGTTTCCACATCTCAATAAATGCACTTGAAGCCCACTTGTAGTGGTGATTGGCATCAAAATTTGACCATGCCATGACTTTCTCAGTTATGCTAACAGTATCCACCAGGAAGACATGTAGAAATATAGAATGCCTTCTAACTTTCCATTGCGACATGGCTTGGTCTCCACCAGCTAAACAAAGTCGGACTAGTGATAAGTGGTTTGATAAAGCTGTAATCGAACTTCGGAAACCAAGATGGATATCCCATACTCTCTGTATGAACAACATATGAGAAGCAGTCGTAGCCATGTCCCCTAAGTAAAGTCACAGCTACATCTTGAAAAACATCTAGTGATGATTTGGTATAGTTGATAGGTATAAAGTTAGAGGCAAACACGAAAATCTTGTCCCTTGGACCAGAAGCAAAAAGGCCACGGGGGCTATGAAGCCTCTCAAGAAGCGAGGTATCGAATGTGTTGACTTTTCTAATATGGGTGATATTTCCAATGCCTCTATCAGTCACAATTTGACTAAATATTTTATTATCCGCGTACTTCAGCCAGGTCGCAGTAAGCGGGACATGCCCATAGTCAATCTCAACTACCACACAAGGCGCGAATATTTGGGTTAGATTGGAGTTCATTAGCAGTCAAACCCTAGAAAAATAGGGCAGCTCGAAGAATCGGAACAACGACGACCGTGAAGGCAAGTGATGGTCATCTAGCCAGAAATCACTGCGATTTAGATGATTACCCATAACAAATTTGTCCACGTCGGTTGCGAGGGTGACCTCCTCCAGTGAAATGAAATTTGATTCACAACATGCCTTCCCAATCTTTTCAGAGGGAGAGAGCATCAGCATCTCTCCCATCTTCCGGACCAAGCCAAGAGAGAACACGACTAGCTTTGGCAAAGATCTTTTTCATGAGAGCTACCTGCGAAGTGCGTTCGTGTAAATTTGACTGGTCAATGCAGATTGCGTTAGCCCAAAGGCATCGAGGGCCTGTTTTATAGCGTTAATGATATAGTGCATCGCATAAGTTTGGCTTATACCAACAAGATGATTGTCGCAGATCATGTCCACTTTAATTGTGGGGTCGCCCCAAACGTAGGAGATTGCTTCATAGTCGAACGGTTCATTTAGTAATATTGTCTGAAGTTGGCATTGCAGCTGGGGGTAGTATGATGAAAAGAGCTTCATGACCCTAATGGAGTCTCTCGACGGAAGAGGTTTATAAGAATACCTCGGTCTTGGGCTCACGAACAGCTTGTGCTCGATATGCCATCTCTGGACTATGGAATTGACCGTTTTAGGAGGATTTACCTCTCTACAGATTTGGTGGTGGGAAAACGAGAGAACAAAGGCGTCTGAGTTTTGGTCTAACGCCATCTCGACTCGTGGTTGGGCTTATGGCGTAGATACAGTAGAGGACATCTTTCCATCAAAGTTTGAGTCGAGGGGCAATCTTCGCTTGGCTCAATAACGCTCTAGCAAGTAATGATGGCCCTATTGTTGCAGTAAGTCTCGCTTAGGGGAGCGTCAATGAGGAAACGTGCGACTCGATTGATGGTTTAATATCTTAAAAATATTGTGGCTTGCCTCGCTGTTTCAGACGTCTCTCTGTGCCGATACCCTCCCTACGAAGCGAAAATCCCGTAGTAAAACTAATAAGTCTAACTAAGCTGTAAAGATCTCAACGAAAAATCTTATTTTGCTTTTCAAACTAGTAAAATTTTGAATCTTACTATGTCTATTTCTAGCCTTTGTAATTTTTCCTTTATTGCTTTAGAGGGGCACATATATTGCTAGATATTTAGATTGCTCTTTATCTAATATTGACCAGATATATTAGATCAATATGGTACGGTGTTTGCGCAGGTCGTAGTCAGATATCAAGGTGAAACTCAGAGTTATATTGAGTGATGCAGAGACAACTATCGAGTACAATACACTGGAGTAAAGACCCCCTATATAGACCTATTCGGCCTTTCACTGACTCACATGAATCCATCGAATCCTCTGGATCCTAAATCTAGAAGGACGTGTGATACGTGCTTGAGACCCTAGTCAACATCTAAACTATATATTTTTTACACGCTAATAATTTTCTTATAGCTTAAAACTTCAATAGAGACTATAGTAAGTATTTGAGTCTATATTACGAGATTTGTGCATATACTAGGCCGAAGAAGAGTTATAATTTCACAGAAGAGACAAAAAGTTTTGTGACCGGCTTTACTTGCCGCTCTATCGAAGCCTCTTCTGCAGCTACACCATTAACTGATAAAATTAATGTGAGGCCTTAGGCATAAGCTTCATGACGACAAGGTTGTCAGGTTTACAAGCGTATGCATATTATAGCGACAAACGCCCTGTACCTTGCCTAAGCCTTCATTTGACCAATATAGTGTCTACATGTATAGAGCTCTACCTGTATTATAGACTATTCTTTTCTCTCCAGCTTGTTCTCTTAGTCAAGTCGGTTGATGGCTAGATATACTTCGAGTTCACTGCGCTTCTCGAGTCACTGTCAGCTTGAACCGTCATAGAATTGACCTATATAACATCTACCTGCGTATGGATCCTTTTGACCGATTTGATGACGGCTCATCATTTAAAGAGTTAATAGGATGATGAGGGAGCTAAGCAGGATTAAAAGGTTAAAGAGTGTGACGAACCGTCGCCACATCACTTGGCAATGACCTCGCTTCCACGAGTCGCTTAACTAGTTGGTCTCTTTGTATTGTATATATAGAGATTCTGCCGATCACATCTCCTTCTCTCTTTAACTTGTTATCTTAGTTAAGACGATTGATCATTGATCACACTTTGCGTTCCGGCCTCTTGTGCACTTCTCGTACGAACCGAGATCCGGCGATCAGTCTACTTCTTTTCTAGTGCCACTAGTTTAGGAATACAATTCTGTTGCTGCGTTCCACCAGTGATCCTTCAGCGAGATCCTAGCTATCCCCACGTTAAGCTTACTGTTACCCATTACCTGGCCAACCCTTTCACGCTGCAACACAGGCACCTGACATGCGTAGTATAATACTGTACAGTATTATTTAATGATTACGCAGTGTATATTGTATAGTTTATACTACTGGCTATACTATAATACCGGATAAATACTTTTGAAACGTTATACCTATGGGCAGTACTGTAATAAAACGTGACCTTCAGGGAGAGAAAGCCTTTTTAAGTCAAGATTGTCCCGGCATATTAATACCTTGGCCGGATCTGCAAGGCCGGCGGCGGCGAACAACCAGGTACCGCTACAGGCTCTAACCGCCGCGCTCCTTCCTTTCACGTAGAAGTGTTTCATTTTAATTATCTCCAGTGGATTGATAAATACCGGGCACATCAGCTCATGCTCCTCGACAGTCCACTCTTGAGGCGGATTAAAAGTTTTAAGGAGTGCGCGAAAAGTCCAATACGGACTGAGCTCAAAAGCCAAATCTCCACCCCACCAGCCAATAATCAATGTTTCTGATGAAGAAATATCCGGCTCGAGCGTAATGACTGGATCTTGGATTGGCGCTATAATGTCTCCGAGGTCTCGACCCTTCCACTCAGCAGCCCCCATAGCTCTCTTCGCAGAAATCACGTACCCGGTACGAGTATCTCGATTAAGTATCGGTACCGGCCCGCGTACCAGGTAGAGCAGAGGACCTTGGATCCCCCTCTCGGCAAATTGAACAGGGTCATGCAACATTTCGAGAACGACTGTGCCTTGCGGTCCAGTGACCCCGATGACGTTCGAATTCACAGCTGTATAGTTACGTGAAGCACGAGTGGAACCAGTCCACACACTACTGGCTACAACAATGAGGTGCTCGATATTCAGCCCCTTGTCGATGGCGAGCTCGACTAGATGAGGCAGCATGTCGTCTTCAACATTGGCCGAGATGTCGTCACTAAGCACCTCCCCATTCAAAACGTACGATGCGGTCTCTGATCCTGAACAATGAGTAATGCGGTCCAAAGCACCGATACCCATAGCGATCTTGATCAACAGTCGAGCACCCTCAAGCTCAGCATGCAGGTCTCTACTATCATAGCTCTCTAACTGATAGATTTCATGAAGAATTTGGCAAATTTCTTGGTCAATAGCTTGTCGAGTTCTCTTGTCGCCTCGCGAGCCGCGAAGGTTTCGGTCTACTAGACTTGAGAGATCTTCGCGTAGCCTAGGTGGTGGCTGGTCCCCGTACTCGAGCATGAACTTAAAACGACCTTGGGCATGCGAGACCTTCCAGACGAGTTTCGAGCCGCAATCAAAGCCCAACTGCCATAGCTCCCGGGCTGTTTCGGGGAATGGATCTCGGCTGAAGCGGCCAGTGAATTGTATAGCCGTTGCTACCGCCAGTGCAAGTTCGGCTTTGCCACCATAAAGTGTCGGGTAGCAAGGCCGGTGGTTGGGGTCCGAGTCGTCTGGATAGGACGAGGCCCTACCTCCCCACTGACTTTCAGTTGACAGAATGAGGTTGCTCACCAACTGAGGGGGTTGGCGTAGCCACAAGCGCACTAGAAAGTATGGGCGATCGTGCCAACTTACAGGTTTCTCTGGAAGATAGAAAGTCTCCGTGCTCGCGTGGCACTCTACCACTACATCAGCAGAATTAACCGCAGCAGCCATGGCAATGGATGCAGATTCTATGGACATGGTATCGTGAATTCGGCTCTCTTGGTGGATATGAACGCTGACACTCTGCTCCGTAGGGTCGGATAGACGCTGGTGCAAAGTGCCAGGGTCACCGAGCAGATCACATAGCAGGCGTAAATTAGATCTTCTCTGCCTTTCCGAGTGAACACGATCGAAAGAAGTTCGGCCGGCTTTCATTGAGACCTGTGCCATCATGCGATGAACTGTTTGCGCCTGTGAAGACCCGCCATCGGCGTCCATAGTAGAGCGAACAAACGGTTCGATGACCTCTGCCAATCCCCTCTTGAACCGAGCATCTTGCCATGGTAGTTTCCCGGGATGAACAACTGGTCCAAGCATGCCACGAACGAGCTCACCGACCATATCTGTGCCCATGGCGATAGGTTTGTGCGTCCATTGGCAGCAGAGAGCCACGAGTGTTGCGATTCCTCCAATGCTTTGCAAGTCTTCTTGCTTCATTCCCTCCCCTCCAGGGATAGCCCGCAAGTTCTCTCCATGGAGAACAATCTTCCGAGAGAAGCGAAAATTGGAGAGCCAAGTGGGTACATCTTGCACACGAACATCGAAACCTTTGAGCAAAATGGTTAGGGTATCCTCCTTGTGTCTTCGCGTGAGAACAGAGCCAATCCGGGAGCCCAGGGTTAAGGCTGACGCGGCTTCATTCAATCCCAACTGGAACCCTTGCACCGATCCTGAGGAGCTAAGCTGGACGGTCATCTTATGCGGCCTGCACGTTTGCACTGATCGAATACCCCACGGTAGGATATTTGCCTTTCGTCTGCAAAATGCCCTGTGCCTCTGCAAAGAGAAGAAGAAAACAAAAGGCGTGAAACACTCTAGTCGGACCCCAAGTATGCTGCAAAGCCAGTCTATGCTAAAGCGATAAGGAACGAAGATCGTAGAATTCAATCGAGAGTCATATTCAGGGGTGTACATGTATTACAAGCTAGTAAAACCTAAATGCATTCCTACGACGTGGCTAGAATCTTCAGCTGAAGAAGAAAGGTATATGAAATACAGGTGTAGCCAGCTTTCTTTTATCCCCTCGCTTAGTCTAGTGGCGCTGACTAAGCACTGCAAACATGGCAAACACCACGCGTAGTATCCATGACATTATAGCACTTATTACTTCATAAGTTAGCTAATTAACAAGTTCTGAAAGAGAGGATATAGAGGTAAGAAGTAGACTATAATATATGCAGAGCTAGATAGCCATGAAAATGTTATTATATTTTTCGTTGAGATTTTTGCATTTTCATCAAGGTTGTTAGCTCTACTACGGGGTTTTCGCTTTGTAGGGATAGGGTTTCTACTTTCTTTTTATATATTCGAAGGTGTTTTGCTTCATCCTTTGTAATAGCTAAGTAAGAGGCTAGAAAAGGTTATAGGATAGGAATAGCATAGAGGTACATAAAAGCGTACTTAATAAATCAATCTCCAAATCCTTTGGCCAATTTCGAAGGCTTCGTGCGGGCCACAGGCTGGCACCCACGTTAATTATTTTAAGAAGGGTCCATTTCTAGAGACTTGTGGCTGTGCACCCCTGTCCTGTTGTACTCCAAGGTACCCCTGCTAATTATTGTCCTCCCGTCACTCCTCCCATTCTTCCCCTTTTGCCAATCCCACCAGAGAGAAAATTATACAAGAATCATACTTGTAGGTACATCTATACATTACCCTTGACATATCGTCTCAGGCCGCCGAGAAGTTCTAACTAGCACACGGTATTATTTTTAGTTTGTGTATTGCGTCTCGTTTAAAACAATACTGTAAGTCTCTCTACCATTTTGTGAGCACTGTATACACCACCCCGAAATCTCGTCTTCCTCGTATTGAAACTGATCATCGGGCTGACGTTGAACATAGGGTTGGCCTATTCCGATGCCGTCCTCCGAGTCGAACCCTCGTAGCTGTATGCTTCCGGACCTCACACTGGATATCCGTGTTGCGAATCTGTAGCACCGTCATTGCCGCTTCCTAGCTTAAGATGCTAAATGAGATATATCAGGCTAGTCTTGCTCCGCTGCGATAAAATATGCTCTACAGCAAGATGATTTGCAGTCCAGAAATATCCTACTCTTTCATACGTTTGTCGAACATTCAATTTTGACTGTACCACAAGACCATGAACCTGCATGTGGCTTCCAATTGGATGGACTTTGGCGTTGATGAGCGCTAGGATAGGTAAGTAAAATATCTGGGCGGAAGAAGTAGGTAAAATGACGTCGTAGATGATATTGACTTGATGCGATGTGGAAGCATGGAGGTGGCCGTGGAATGAAAGAGAGGCACCAAGCACCAAGTCATTTATCTGTTCTATGACTTCCACTTTTTCTTCAGATATGAGGAGTATGATTTCTTTCCAGGTGCTTTGGAATCGGAAGGGCTGCAGTGTATTATTTGTTTCTTCTGACTCCTTTGTTAACTCAGGGACTTGAAGGCGATGTGAAATTCGGCCATTTACAGATCCCCATGACCAGCTAGGGATATTTCGAACAGGTCTTTCTTCTGGAGAACTTGAAACTACCCACAGAAGGTCGAAGGCTAGCATCTCTTTCCATAACCCAGCTGTATATTGGAGGGTCGTGTTTTTCTGGATAAAATAAGCTATTCCACTCATAGCTTTTAGTCTATCAGATTCCCGTGTGAGCTTACGAGCCGAATATTGCTCCACCATTTCATACCAGCTCTGATGAAATTCAACTTTTTCTGCCAATGTTGTACCTTTGAATCGCCATAAGAGTTCAAAGGCGCCGCGCATGCCACTTCGAGCGGACATATTGAGCAGTTTCCTCAACTGCTCCTGCTGGATAGTATTCTGCAGGCTTACCGATGGTTGCCGTCTCAAAGTCTCCCAGAATCGACCGCGTTTTGTTGCGTTCTCTGCCGTCATGAATCGCTCAATCGGCTGATGGACGGCTTCACATTCCTCTGGAGGATGGAGGGTTCCGTCAGGACGAACACCAGCTCTCGGTGGATATTTTTCATCAGAATAGCGAAGACCATCTCTAACAACCAGATAATTGCATTCGAAAAATACGACTCCTTCACAGAAATGTAAAACCCGACGAGCTAGATATCTCTCCTGAAATGCCCATGCCCTCGTAGACAGAACTGTATTTTCTGCCTTATCCTTGAATAATTTTAACGATGCTGCAAAAGATTTATTGTCAGAAGGTATGACCCTAATTGATTTTCGTGACGATCCACGCAATGTGCAGTCATCACGGAAAAGGTCCTTAGGCATGAAACAACCGCCGTTAGAATCTCTCGACGCTGACGCAGATATTACACACTTTGCATTAGCATATACGAGACCCATATTTGCTGATTGGGATTCCCACTCTCCATCGTCGTCTTGGACGATGCATAAAGAGTCGATCCAAAGATATCGGACTTTCAAGGCTCGAGTAATCTGAACGGCATGTTGGAAGGTTTTGGTCAAGCTCTTTAGTTGGGAGCTTTCCATCTTATCGACATTAGACTTTGTGAGAGTTACATTTACTGCTTCTCCCCAGCAATGGCTGAGAGCAATGTAATCCCCAGGAATCCCTTTCTCTAGCTGCGAGCTAAGCTTCAGGCTTATTGTTTCATTTTCATGATCTCCAACGTCCAAGAGCCTCAAAGGCAAGTAATGCTTGGAAGACTCAGGGATAAACTCGTTATCGCAGCCTGCGTGCCGCGTTTGGCAGTTTCTGATCCAATGGGCTGCCCAATCGAAGATATCTGGGGTATCTGTTTGCATGGAATGATAGCACAGATGTCCCTGGCCTTGTGCAAGAGTTAGCAAACGTTTTAGAGATGACAGGCTCTGTCCCAACTAATGGAAAGGAAATTTTCTAATTCTTACTTATATCCCACCCATTCCTGTCAACACAAAGTCGTCCCGCCTTGCTGATAGCATAACCAGAAAGTTCTAGTTCTAGTTTTGCAACATCCTTGACAGGTTTTCTCTCCTGTATTAGAGGGTGAGCTCGCTGTCAGTCGTGTCCGTTTGCTTCTCCGTCAATTCACGGAACTCTTCCACGGACTTCAAAAGCAAGATGCACAAATGACAATCTTTGGCAGATTTCTCGAGCTCTCCCTTCATGTAAAAAGCATGGCGTTCGTTAGATCGAGTGAAAAGCCAGCGAGCACCACTTAAGAGTGGAGATCGCTTGATTATACTCTGGCATCTCTCACAAAGCCGGCAGCATTCTCTTGAGATATCGGAGCCGCGAAAGGAACGAGCATTAGAAACCACCATAAAGGAGAGAAGAAAGCGAATGTATCGAAACGTACGAACTGCTGCAAGACAAATGAGGACAAAAGGGCCGACTACTATCGCTACGGCGATCCAACATTTTTTAATGCGTACAAGCAAGGTGCTGAGCGCGAGCAGCGCTAAGCAGGTATAAATATAGCCTAGCTGAAGACGCTCTGGGATCTTATCAATGTCTTGGGGGCCTGAAAACACCCAATAACCATATGAGCCCCAGGCGGCGAGCAGCATTGTGGAAACAGGGATGTCAATCATCCAGTTCAAGAAGTCGTCGTCTGCCATGCTCGTCTTATGGTTCACTTTGTCAAGGAATAATATGTGCGCTTGAAATAGCCGTTTAGTATTGTTCAACAATCCAGGTGGCCGGGAAATATCACAACACCTGAAGCCGTCGTACGGTGACGGTAAAGCAGATCGGCTTGATGTCGGCGATGTAATGGATGAAAAGGTTCGAAGCAGTTCAACTGTGCTCCTGCCGCCGACTCCCAACTTTCGTTAGGCTACGTCGTTGATGTATTAATGGACATTTCTAGAACCTTGCTGAATTACTCGGTAAAGCATAACATAAGCGGAATTGTCTCTTGGCACAAGAGACAAATGTACCCGCTCCTTCCACGCAGAACTCCTGGAATACCAGCTATTGAGGGTTGAGTTGGTAAAGTTTAATATAATAATCATTTTAGATATTTCGCCTTTTACTGTACTGTAAGAAAGTGGCTCTATACATTTTCCACGTCTTTGATGGCTGCCTAAAATGCGGCTGAAAAAGTAGCAAATTCCGTTTGACAGAGACGATGCACCATCTTGGTTAAACTAACAATCTAAAATCGCAATACTGTACAGAACAGTACTGACATTTTCCAGAATAACTTAGAGGAAGAGGCAATTATTGATTGAGCTGTAAATTTCATACTTTCATCTGTTACTTGTCCAGACCGCGTGCTCAGGCGGGTTATTATGAGAGCACTAACCATATTCTATTGTTTAACCAAATTCCCCCACCTCACACTCTCCACCAACATTCTACGCAGCGGCAAGCGCTGCCTTGGATTCTGCAATCACATCGAACGAAAACACGTAGTCATTGATATCGTCGGTAGAATTGAACCTGCTACCAGGAATGTACTTGGCGGCAGCCTCGCGGACGCTTTGCGGTGCCGGAGGGTTGGTGTTGGAAAGAACCTGCAGTGCTGAGCCTCTGTTCCGCCTCACCTGCTCAAACAGTTGTAGCCGATTCTCTATAGCCCCTTTGTCATAAACCTGGTCAAACAAAATACCGAGAGCTGCGCCATCCTCGATAGCCTGTCCTCCACCTTGACCCTGAACTGTTTTCAGAGTTAGCAGGCAATCTTTCGGGCCTTAAGTTGCATGGGAAACACGCTTACAGGTGAGCATGGGATGGGCTGCGTCGCCGATCAGGAGGAGTCGGTTCTTGTGCCACTTGGGAATCGGCCCTCTGGCAATCAGTTTCCAGAACTTCACGTCTCTCGCTTTTCTGTGAAATGTGTAAGTATGTGATGCCATGAGCATCAGTCACGGTCAAACTCACTTGACTGCAGTCTGCAGAGCCGGGGCAAAATGCTTCTTGGCATATTCCAGCGGCATGCTTGGCTCCACCATCGCTCGGAAATCTAAACTCAACATTAGGGATCGCTCGTCGATTTGCAAGCTGGGTTGGGCTCATCCATACCTTCACCTACGTGGGAGGTGTCAAATTCCCGCGAGAGGTACAGGAAGTTCTGCACCTCGTTGCTGAATTCCAATATGGTCAGCAGGCTGCTAGGCATTTGTGAAGGGATGGCACGACGCACTTTCGACAAGGATACCACACCAAACCAGCGGCGCCCCCGGCTGCCGTGAAGTACCTCGTCGTTGAGTCTTGGATCATGTGCGCAGTCTCTGGATCCGAGAGGAGCTCCTCTCTCGGAACGAGCCACCGCATACAGGCCCAACCTGTATCTCCAGCTTCGACAACCTCGTCGCCGAGGACGTGCTTCACAGCTGTCGAGTGCACACCATCTGCAGCAATAATGAGATCTGCCTGTAGGACCTCGCCGTTTTCGGTCGTGACCTTGCCATTCTCTGCATCCTGGTGCATGCGTGTTAGTTGTATCTCAAGCAAGTCCGATTTGAAGTCTTGGTCCTCTTGCTTACATAGTCCAAGACCTTCGATCGCACCCGGACGTCACAGGGGTGTCCGAGGCCCTCCTTTCGGGTGGCAAGCAATCTCAGCTGGTTGTGAAGATCTTCTCGATGGACAGCGTACATAGAATCGCAGTCCTTGTAGTAGTTCGGAACCAACACCTGCATGTTCATGCCATCTATCAGACTCCCTTTGCGTATGGAAACCATGCTGGAGTGTTCTGGGACAAAGTCCCACGACTGGAGGACCCGCGTGGCATTGGGCTTGATGGTGATGGCCGCTCCTACTTCGTGCAGCAACGATGATTGTTCGAGAATCTTGCGCCATGTCAGAAGTGAGCGTTACTGTTGTGGTGGGGAATGCCAACCGTCACTTTGTGGCCTGCCCTACGCAGACCAACTCCAGCTCCGAGGCCGGCAATCCCGGCGCCCACGATGATGATGTCCATAGCTTCGGTCGGTTACGCACAGCCGCAGCTGTTCTGTAGTGATGGGTGAAGTCGTCGTCGATCACCTTGGTCCCGGAACACGCTCTTGCTCTACCTTTGTACATATAGACACTAAGTATCGTGACGAGTGGGCTCGCCTAGTCTGGGCTGTCAGGTCTCCGTGCTGCCCTGTCATGCAACCTTTCTAGCTCGAGCTGGTTACTGGCACTGCGTTCCTCGAATCAGTCTTGACCACAGTTTTGTTCCCGACGTGGCTTTATCACCCGCGCGGCGACTCCATGAGGTTCCCGATGATGGCGTTACTGGCTCTTGGGCTGACATGGATGTCGGGAACGTACCTTGCCGACGAGCCAGAAGGTAAGCACCTTGGCTGCTGGCGGTTGGCTTCTCGGCACAGCATCGGCTTCTGCAGGTGCCGTGTTGGGGGGAGGCAAGCCACCGTGATCTGTGGAACAACCACCTGCTCGTTTACGGACGACTGATGCATTTGATCCCACCGATAATAAGACGAGCACTATCTACCCCCTGTTCGGGAACGCGGGACGCATGTGGATTGTTCCGCCGTAATGTTACTAGTTGCTGTTCCTGCGCCGGGGAAGGATTCCCGAACTTCGGGGAGGCCATGCGTGCAAACCATGTACATGTAATGCTGTAGGGACTAGGCCGGGGATGGGGTAATGCTAGTTACAAACGGCCTAATCCAGTGGGCCAAATGTTATGAATGGCTGAATGAGGGGGGAGGTGGTGGTTTGCAGGAAAGACCACGAAAGCAAGGAAGGTCTTGCCGGTCAGGACTTCCGATAATCTGACCTGGCTTTCTACATTTGAGAAATTCCTTTACTCGTGCTTGTAGAACACACTTTTGACTCATCAATCGCAGAAATTGTAGAAATCGTAGAAATCGTTTATTTCCTTGTAATGATAACCTGGTTCCCAATGCCGTAACTGTAAACGAGACTGACTACCTAGCATGAGTTCGGATCTATTTTTCTCAACTGCAACAAACAAACACTTGAAAAGCGGTATCTAAACAAATCGGATAAATAATGAATTGCCCATTCTATCTAGTAAGCTCTATACAAGATCCTAACCCTAACAAGTCGTAGCCGCTTATGTAAGTTCCACGGACAGCTCAAGCTCGCTGTTCAGGTTCCTTTTAGCGCTCAAGTCATATGCACTCAGTCTATATGAAACCCAAAATAACATTCTAATTGGAGGAAAAATACGTAAAAGCCCTTTCCATTTGCGCCTGGAGAAGATGGACGTGTCCAGGCATGGGCAGCTCAAAATGATCTCCAGCCACAGACAGGGCCATGACGTCTCCGCTGGTGTACTTTTCCCAGCCGTTGGGGCCCAGGTTCTCAACCCCGCCCTTGTCCGGGACAAGGCACGCAAACGTGCCTAGCTTGGGATCCTCCATGAAGCGTGGATAAGGCTTGGTAGGGACCCCCTGGCCCGCCAGCTTCTGCATCAGCGTGGGGTCGTCTGACACACGGTTGACCAACCCCCGCTCTGCCCAGATGACAGCCGTCTTAGCGGGCCGCTCCGCGGCAGTCATCGGGCCCGGAGTGTACTCGTTCATGGCGACAAAGAACGCGCGGAAGTGGTCGCGGCTGGCACCGAGAGAGCTCCATAGACCGTCCTTACTAACGGCAGCCTCGAAGACAGCATAGCTGAACTCGTCCTCGGCGAGCAGTGTGCGTTGGTCCGTCCGCCTAGACCGCGGGCAGCACATGTCGATGAGCAGGAGGCCATCGACCGTGCGTCCGGCGGCGGCCAGCTGGCGGGAGACCTCGAAGGCGACGAGGCAGCCGGCTGAGTAGCCGCCGATCAGGAACGGTCCCGCGCCTTGCGCCTTGATCAGCGCGTCAACAATCAGCTTTGCCACGCCCTCGATGCCGACCTTGCTGGTCATGCGGGACGGACAGCGGAAGTAAGGCGAGTCGATGCCATAGACGGCCTGCTTGGACTTGAAGGGCCGCAGGTGGATGAAGGACGCGACGGTGCCAGTGCCATCGGCCATCATGTACAGCGGCGTCTTGCTAGCGTTCGGGCGGCCCTGCAGAAGTGTGATCCTGACACTAGGAAGCGGTGACGGGTCGTTGTCCACCTCCGGTGCTGGAGTTGCTGGCTCTTTCTCGACATGGACTATGCTTGAGGCCGAGCTAGTGACGGATTCCGGTATGGAGATAGGGGCAAAGTCTTCATCTGGAGTTGGAGATATGGAATCTTCGTCTTCACTGGAAGGCGTTGGGCTGATATCGTCCTCTGGGGTCTCAGCGTTCTGCCCGCCAAATGCGAGACGGAGGTCGCGGATTGTGGGATACTCGAAAATAAACGCGGCGGGCAGGTCGACGCCTAAGTCCTTGACGGCGGCAACGACCTCAATGGCCATGATTGAGTCGACGCCTATATCAGCTATGAAGGTATCGTCTGTAAACTCTGAAGGATCGCTTCCAGTCGCCGTGGCGAGACAATCCATGATAACCTGGAATTCTCTCTCGTCTGGAGCCCCATCCTTGTCCAGCGTCTTGCTCGCCAGCTGTTCTACCGGCGCGGCAGCTAAAGCAGCAGTCAGATCGTCGTGGATCTTTGTTTCCTTCGAAACCGACTTGTGGGCTCGCGGGGCGGCAGTCCCATGTTGGGGTCCTGCAGCGTGTGGCCCGTCGAGGATATGGCGCCAAGTAGCTGTCTTGAACTCCTGGTAGCGCAGATCGACGGCCTGCATGACGATCTTGGACGTCTGCGGGTCGAAGACGTAGCCGGCGCAGAACGCCGTGCCCTTTTCCCACCGCGAAATGCGCGTGTACGTCAGGTACTGCTTGCCAGGTTCAACGTCGGCCAACTGCTCCACGCTGTCGTAGCCCATGACAACAAAGGTCGACTGGGCCGGTTTGCTCGGATTCCCGTTCACCATGAAGCCTGCTAGGTGCAGCAGGGCCTCGGCCCAGTACGGCGAGAAGGTGAAGCGGGTGCCCGCCGGGTCAGGCTGCAGCACGATCGTCGCAGCGGCCTCTTGGAAGTCGCTGGCCACATACGCCTCTTGAACGCCTCGGAAGTCGGGGGAGAACTCGACGGCGTTGGCGAAGAGCGCGAAGAACACATCGGGTTGGATCCTGTGGCCCGAGCCCTCCTTAGAAAGCCGGATTCGCTCTTCCATTTTGGCCTTGATGAAGAATGACACGCGGTCTAAGTCGGCCTGGGCCTTCTCGGGGTTGCTGCGATACTTGACTTTCATCGACCCGAGATCGTGGGATTCGCCGCGCTCCGAAGTAGCCTTGAACGTGACTAAGACAGCATCGGCAGACGCGCTCTCCATAATGGCCGTGGAGAGCAGCTTGCCATCGATCCCGACGAGATCCCGAGTCAGGGGGGCGAGGAGCTCCGGGTCGTGGAATGTCAGGTGAGCCATCGTCACACCCTTCCTACCGCTGTACTCGAGCGCATACTTGGCCACTGTTGCGGCAGCATCGCTAAAGACACTGCCTGAAGCAAGCCCGATCTGCTGCATCTTGTGGCCGTCAATAAGGCCCATGAAGCCGTGATCCGAAATACCGGCTCGGAAAGTAACCTGAACCTTGGGGGAGAGGGTCTTCTCGACAAGGTACTGCGCGGTCGTGGCGAGGAAGGGCTCGGATGAGGCTGCACCCAGGGCTTTCGCAGGGACCAGTGCGGTGTTCTTGTCGGTGTGGGTGATCCAGTAGTCCTTGACATCCCAAGCATAGGTCGGAAGCGACAACAGCTCGAGATTGCTCTCATACGGTGCGTGCAGTGCGAGCCAGTCCACGTCGGCGCCGCTCATGTACGCCATCGCGAGAGTTTTGGAAATAGATGCCCAGTTGCTGGCGTTTGCATCGATAGTGTGGTTAATCTTGGCAGGCGGTGGGGAGAGCGTGGCGCGCACAAATGAGGTGCAAACCGGCCCTGGGCCGATTTCGAGCCAGAATGGATCCTTAAGAACTGATTTGACGGCGTTAAGGCCGCCGCAGAAGTCGACGGCCTGGCGCGTCTGCATGACGAGGTAGTCCTCGCTGAAGACGCCCGGCCCGTCAACCAGGGATGCGAGGAGTGTTGACGCCACGGGAACATTGGGCGGCAGATAGGTCACGCCGCTTGCGAGGGCCTTGTAGTCGTGTAGTATGGTATCCATCTGGAACGAATGGAATGCGAATGGGACTGATAGCATCGTAGTGCGCGTCTTTGCGTCCTGAGTCATGATGTCCGCCTGGATCTGTGCCAAGTCCTCGGCCGTCCCACTGATAACGGTAGCGCTAGGGCTATTGATGCATGCAATGCCACAGGAAGAGTCCCCGAGCTGGGCTAGGTGGTCTTGTACGGTTGCTACCGAAGCTGATACTGAGAGCATAGCGCAGGAGTCGGGCTCACATCGTTCCAGGAGCAGGCGGGCGCGCTGGCCGACCAGGTACAGGGTGTCGGTCAACGACAGGACCCCCGCAGCATGCAGGGCGGCGTACTCTCCCAGACTGTGGCCCATGACCATGGCGGGCGCTATGCCGGCGGACCGCCAGAAGGCAGTAAGGCCGATCTCTAGCGTGACGACGGCGAGCTGGATCTGTGCAGCATCTTTAATTGACATGTCAACGGCGCTATCGGTGATGATGTCTAGGAAGGGCGGGAACTCGTTGGCGGCACAGAGCGCGACGCACATATCGACCGTCCTGCGGAAGACGGGACTCGTGCGGTACATCTCGGCACCCATGCCTGCGTAGTGAGAACCCTGGCCGGTGAAGACGAAGACGACGTCGGCGGGCGTGGACTTGGCGGAGCCGGCACGATCGATCTCGGCCTCGAGTTTGGACACGGCCTCTTGCGCCGTAGATGCGGTAAGCGCGAACCTGATAGGATGATGCATTCTCCGGGCCGTGGTCGAGTAGGCGATATCTTGGATCCGGGCATTTGGGTTCGCTCGCAGCCACCCGGCGAGTCGACGCATGTTAGCAAGGTGCGACGACGGCGTCCTGGCCGAGGTTGCGATGACATGAGTCGACCGGGCGTCAATTCCCCTCTGTCTAGCCGCATCTGGCTTGTATTCTTCGAGGAGTACGCATGCGTTGCCGCCCTGGAGATATCTATGGTTAGCATGACGGCCACAAACGGGTACGAGGGAGAGGACTTGCCGCCGCGTCGAAATTGTTAATGAGAATGCGTTTCGGCTTGCCAGCCACCCCTCTAAATTCGGTTGGCTCCGTGGGAATCACAATGCTCTTACCGTCTTGCAGATGCTTCAGCACGTTGGGGTTCAGACTGTGTGGCATGCCCACTTGAGGGGGGACGATGCCCTTTTGAAGCATGAGAATGCTCTTGAGCACCGAGGGCATTCCGGCAGCCTAATCCACAGGTTAGTGTCTACTCGGCTTTCGATAAATAGTGGTACTCACTGATTCACTGTGGCCGATGTTGGCCTTGATGGCTCCCACTGGCAGAGGCTGCCCGGCCGGTCTTGGCGAAAAGACTTTGGAAACGGCCCCCATTTCAGCTTTATCCCCGACCTGGGTCCCCGTACCATGCATCTCAACATACGAGACATCATTGGGGACCAGTCGCGCGTTCCGGAGGACCTTATTAAACAGTCGTTCTTGGGCGTTCGCGTCCGATGTCGTGATGGACGTCGAGTTGCCAGAGTGGTTTCTTGCCGACGATGCGATGACGGCCAGGATCTTGTCATTGTGGGCGATGGCGTCTTCGAGCCGCTTCAGAACGACGGCACCACTGAAGTCTGCGCGGCAATAGCCGTCAGCGTCATCGCGGTATGTCTTGCAGTTCCCGGTGTCGGACAAGACGCCAGCCTTGCTGAGGATGGAGAAGGAATGAGGATCCGATAGCACGTTTGTGGCGCCCGCCACGGCCATATCGACGTCCCGTGAGAGCAGGCTCATGCACGCAAGGTGGATGCACGAAGTTGCGCCTGCACATGCTGAGTCCAGCGCATAGGTCGGCCCCTCCCACTTCATCTGAAAGGCCAGCCGGCCCGGGCCGAAGGCGCGTTGGATGCTCTGCATCGTGTACGCGTCGCATCCCAGGGCGTGGTGGCAGACCTTGTGCCAGTCTTCAGCGCTCTGGCTGAAGAAGACGGCCATCTTGTTTGGGTCCGTCGTCTTGGTCTGGCCGGCCGAGTACCCCGCCGTCTCGAGGGCCTCGTACGCGTTCATTAAGAACAGTCGGTGGTTCGGGTCCATCAGCAGGGCCTCACGCGGCGAGATGTGGAAGAATTTGGCGTCGAAATGGCCCGGGTTCTTGATGAAGCACCCGTGCCGGCAAGTTATGGTGCACTTGCCCGCGCCCCCCGGGCCGTGCTTGGCACAGTAGTACTCGTCCAGGTCGAAGCGGTCGGCGGGAATCTCTTGGTGGCAGTCCTGGCCAGTCGCGATGACGTTCCAAAACTCGTCTAAGTCTTCGCTGCCAGGTCCTTTGCCCGACATACCCACGATGGCGATAGCACCTTCTCGGATAGCCTGGCTCGACGACTGAGCTGCCAGATCATCATCGACCGACACGTGCCTTGTCAACGCGCCGAGACCAGCCTTCAGAACATTGACAAGGTACGCCGCGTGGCCGCTGGGGCCCATCATCTTGACATCGATATGTTGTGACGTCCCCAGGTGGGCGCTGAGCTTGCCCACGGTTTGCACAATATCCAATCGTTGGGACAGGGTTTGCAGTGCTGCAACCCTTAGCAGGTGACCCCAGTTGGAGTAAGTGGCGTTGGCATCATCCCCGGCCATGCCCCATATCTTGTATCCCGGGCGAAGAGGGGTGGATAAGAGGGTGGAATTCCCGACGACATAGTCGATATCAGCCTCAGAGACGTCTAGAGTATGCTGCATGGCGCGGATGCCAGTCAGCTCATTCTTTGGGAACCTCTTCAACTCAGAGCACTGGCCGATGACGAGCTCCAAGACCGAAGGCGGTCCTATGATGGTGCTCCACCGGTCTCCAGTAATAGCAACTTTGACTCTCTTGGAAGAAGGAACGCCCTGATCATGCGTGTCAGGTCAGTATATTCCCCCTTCAAGAACTTGGGGTCGTGGGGAGGAGTTTACCATGTCTTGTTGGAAGCGTTCCAGTATCTTCTCGAGCTCATCTGCCGCCACTTCGACGACAACCCAGCCCCAGACTCCAGGGCGGTCCTCCATGGCTCTTGACCGAACAAAAGTGAGGCTGCAAAGCCGGGCATACACCCGACCAGCCTCGAGGCAGGCATCGTACAGGGTGCCGAAGTTGGCAGAAGTCGGCACAGCCACAGCGTTCCATAGACCGCCAGAGATGCCGATCAGGTGCGACTCCGGCGTGCCCTCGCCTGGGTTGAGCAACAGTGGCTCGCGATTCGCGGTCCTTCGGGCAGTCAGCAAGCGAGTAGAGTCAGGGTCAGGGAGGAGACGCACTCCAACAGCAGCGCCGCTCTCACGGCGTAGAGAAGCAGAGCATGCACCATGCCGACCTCGTCGCCCGAATGGCGATATTTCTGAGCTAGCTCTTGGAAACTGGAACAAACACCGAAACTCTCTCGTAAGAAGCGGTCCATGCCTCTCACCTCGGCCTTGAAGGCAGAGAACAGGTCTCCAAAGAAAGATTGGAGCCATGGCGTCGTAGTAGCCTGGCCACAGACATAGTCCATGCCGTCAACCCATGCATCTGTGACGTCCCCAAAGAGGAGGACGGTGGGATGAGTAGGGCCCATTGTTGCTAGATGGGCGCGATGAATCGCAACGGACGCTGAGTACAACAGAAGGGAAGTGCAGCATTTGCGCCCTTTTGTTTAACTCCTTCATCCAAGGCTCCTCTTTCTTCCGTCCCAATAACCCCCTCCCCCTCTTATCTTTGACCTTTCCGCGTTCCGCATTGACCATGATCGCTTATCTGGTCTGATTCCCGATTGTTCTGCCATCGCCGTTCCCCGATATCTCTCTTCCTTCGCCGATGTCAGGTAAGCATCGCGGGATTCCCGACGGGGAATGTCGCGTTTTGTGCCTGGGCCGCCACGTGGCGCTATATTAGGGAATATAAGCGAGATTTCTTACTGTTTTTGATAGGTGAGAAACTCCCTTCTGCACGTTAATTTATACTATTAGAGACCTTTACTTAATATAATCAAATTCAGCTAAACCTAGTAAGATCTATATAGTAAGAGAAATAATAATTCGAGGGGTTATTCTAAATTTTAATATTCCTTAATTTACCTGTATTTTAGCCTACTAATTATTAAGGGAATTTAATTCTCAAAAGTAATTTATTTAACAAGATAAAAGCAGTGCTCGTAAATTTCGGGTATTCGCCACCTATTTTGTCGATGCCCATTGAATTGCCGCCATTTTAATCGTACCTCAGTTCAGCCCCTAGCCGTGCGTGGATACAGGCGTGCCCGAACGCTGCTCGGGGATGCTGGTGCGATTACTTAACCGCCGGCATGGGAGTGGGATGACATACGCGATACGGGATATGGGATGTGCTGGGGCATTGAAAGGACACGGCCTGCATGTGATGGACGGAGACAATATTAAGCTGGTGGTCGTCTCCAACACACCATTGAAGTCCAAGGAGTTGTCAAGATGCCTTCTGCAAAGATGGCCAACGACATACCCATCGCGGTGGTGGGGCTGGCGTGCCGTTTCCCCGGCGACGCCAGCACCCCATCCAAATTCTGGGACATGCTGAAGGAGGGCCGGGGTAAGCAGCGAATTGGAGAGGACCCCTAATGGCGAGCCCTCGCTGACTCAATTCCAGATGCCTACTCCCCAACGTCGAGCAGATGGAACTCGGACGCCTTCTACCACCCCAACTCGTCCCGCACCAACGTCCTCCCCACCAAGGGCGGGCATTTCCTCAAAGAAGATCCATATGTCTACGATGCAGCGTTTTTCAACATCACAGCGACCGAAGCCGTTGCTTTGGATCCCAAACAGCGGATCGCGATGGAGGTCACGTACGAGGCGCTTGAGAACGCCAACTTCAGCCTGCAGGACATTTGGGGTACCCAGACAACATGTTATATTGGCTCCACCGTGAGCGACTACCGGGACGCCCTGATACGAGACTTTATGCAGAACCCAAAATACCACCTCCTCGGGACGGGCGAGGAGATGATTTCTAACCGCATCTCGCACTTCCTCAACATTCACGGCCCCAGCGCCACGGTCACCACGGCCTGCTCGTCGAGCCTTATAGCCACCCACATGGCCGTGCAAAGCATCAAGTCGGGCGAGGCCGACATGGCCATTACGGGGGGCGTGGGACTCATACTCACGCCCGACTACACTACTGTAAGTCCCAAATCCTCTGGGTTTTCCTTTATTCTCTCCTATGTCTTAGAAATTTGGAATTCCAATTCCAACTTTCCTTTGTTCAATGCCAATATTTGCCTGCGAGCATCCTCACCTACGCTTCCTTCCGAATGTCTATATTCGATTCCAGAGGCGTTCCAAATCGGTTTCAGAAATGGAATCAGAGTAATACTAATTTGGATTTGATGTAGCACCTGGCCAACTTGTCGTTTCTCAATCCGGCTGGCCAGTCGAGGGCCTTTGATGAGAGTGCAGGCGGCTACGGTCGCGGCGAGGGCTGCGGCATCATCGTCTTGAAGCGGCTCGACAAGGCACTCGCAGACGGCGACAGCATCCGCGCGGTGATACGAGCCACTGGCGCCAATTCGGATGGCTATACGCAAGGCGGTAAGTGTTCCCCATGCCTCGTTAGAAGAGAAGTGCTGACCGTCTGACTGTAGTGACAATGCCATCTCTTGAGGCTCAGGCGGCCCTCATCAAGCATGTCTACGAGTCTCACGGGCTGGACTTCGGCTCGACTCAATACGTCGAGGCGCACGGCACCGGCACCAAAGCCGGAGATCCAATCGAGGCTGAGGCGATATATTCCACCATCGGAAAGGGTGCGTCCAGAAAGGGAAAGCTGTGGATGGGAAGTCTCAAGCCCAACGTGAGACTATTTCCGACCCCACTCCTGCACAAGCAAACACTAACACGGTACAAACCAGATTGGCCATCTTGAGCCCGCTGCCGGTGTAGCATCCATAATCAAGAGCGTTCTAGCCTTAGAGCACGGCCTAATCCCACCAAACGTCCACTTCAACAAGCCCAACCCAGCCATACCGTTCGACGAGTGGAACATGGCCGTGCCCACCCAGCTCACCCCGTGGCCTGTGGCCCACACCAAGCGCGCGAGCATCAACGGCTTCGGTATGGGAGGGACGAACGGTCACGTGGTGCTGGAAGCCTTCAACCCAACTCCTGTAGCCAACGGCACCTTGAAGCTGCTCAACGGGAGTCACCCCGTGGCCAAGCCGCATAGCAGGACCCGGCTCTTTGCCTTCAGCAGCCACGACCAAGCGGGCTTCAAGCGCAACGCAGCGGCGCTGGTTGAACACCTGACCCGCCTCGGCCCGGCCGCGTCGAGGCCAGAGTATCTGGCCAACCTGGCTCACACCCTCTCCGGGGCGCGGTCCCGTCTCTCGTGGAGGGCCACCTGTGTCGCAGACAGCGCGCCAGAACTCCGCGACTACCTCACCACTCGTCCGGGCGAGGGCGCCTCCCGGGACGCCAGCTCGAGCACTAGCCCGAAGCGCATCGGCTTCGTCTTCACTGGTCAGGGCGCCCAGTGGGCACGCATGGGCGTCGAGATGCTAGACCGCCCCGTCTTTGGAGCCTCAGTCGCCAAGTCTGCCCAGTTCCTCCGCGACATGGGCTGCACTTGGGACCCCGTCGCCGAGCTGCTCAAGAGCCAAGAAGACGGCTCCCGCCTCAGCCAACCCGAAATCAGCCAACCCATCTGCTCAGTGCTCCAAATCGCCCTGGTCGACGAACTGCGGGCGTGGGGTGTGACACCGTCCCGGGTGGTCGGGCACTCGAGCGGCGAGATCGCCGCGGCCTACAGCATCGGCGCCTTGAGCCACCGGGACGCCATCGCGGCCGCCTACTTCCGGGGCGTGGCCGCGACCAAGCTGCGCACTGAGGCGCCGGGCCTCAAGCTCGGCATGATGGCCGTGGGCTGCTCGCGCGAGGAGGCCGATGCCCTAATTGTCCAGTCCAAGCTCAACACCGGCGGCAAGGCCACGGTTGCCTGCGTTAACTCGCCATCGAGCGTGACGCTGTCGGGCCAAGTCGACTCGCTCGAGCAACTGAGGGCCGTGCTGGACGAGCGCAAGGTGTTTGCGCGGCGGCTCAAGGTCGAGATGGCCTACCACAGCACTCACATGAACAGGGTCATGGATCACTATCTCTCGACCATTGCCGACATTGAGCCCCTGCCGGCATATGAGGACCAGGGCACAATGGTATCAAGTGTTACAGGCTTTGAGATCAGCCCCGAGGCTCTGGGACCTTACTACTGGGTGCGTAACCTGGTCTCGCCAGTGCTGTTTTCAGACGCTGTCAAGGAGCTTGTCTCCCCAGATGACGGCGATGGCAACACTGTCGACCTCCTGATTGAGGTCGGTCCTCACAGTGCCCTTGGTGGACCTGTCGAGCAGATCCTGAGCCACCACGGCATTGAAGAGATTGGCTACGAGTCGGTGCTCACTCGCGGCAAGGACGCGCTCAAGACGAGCCTGCAGCTTGCATCCAAGCTGTTCCTCGCCGGTGTCCCGCTGAGCCTCGCCCAAGTCAATGGCGACCTGCACGCGCGCCAGCTGACCGATCTGCCCCCGTACCAATGGAACCATTCCAAAGCCTTCCGCCACGAGACGCGCATCCAGCGGGAGCTCATGACTCGCCGGTTCCCCAACAAGAGTCTCCTCGGTACGCACAACGCCATGATGGACGAGACTCAGCACGTGTGGCGCAACTTCATCCGGTTGAACGACGAGCCCTGGATCCGTGGCCACACGATCGGCAGCACGGTGCTTCTACCCGCTGCAGGCATGGTCAGCATGGCGCTCGGAGCGGCGCAGCAGCTGGCCGAGCCTGAGAAGACGCTGCGCGCGCTGCGGCTGCGCGAGGTCTCCTTCTTTGCCGCTATGGCGCTGCCAGAGGAGTCGGCGACTGAGGTCATCACCACGCTGCGGCCGCACCTTGTGGCTACGTCGGGCTCGACGTCGGCCACTTGGTGGGAGTTTACGATTTCGTCATGCGTAGGCGTTGACCAGCTGCGCGACAACTGCCGCGGCCTGATTGCCATCGAGTACAAGGAGTCGACGAGCGCGCAGATGGCCCACGAGAATGCCGAGCTCGAGGCTGCCCGGATCGCTGACTTCCACCGCATCGTTAAGGAAAGCCCCGAAACGCTATCCAAGGCGGACTTTTACGCTCAGTGCGCCAAGATCTCGTGGAACTACGGCGAGCTCTTCCAGGGCATCGAAAAGGTCCACCTCGGCGACGGCCAGACGGCATACGACGTCAAGCTTGTCGACATTGGCGAGACATACAGCCGAGGACTGGAACGCCCGTTCCTGATCCACGGGGCTGCCCTAGACGCCATCATCCACGGCGCGCTGGGAGGCACCTACAGGAACAACAGCTTTCAGCAGGACAAGCCGCTGCTGCCCACCTATATCGGCGAGCTCGAGATATCGTTAGACATCCCCGACGACGTCGGCTACGTCCTGCCTACCTCGTGCGTGTCTAAGAAGCTCGGCTTTAACGCGCTCTCTGCAAACATTGTCTCGTTCGACGACGCGGTGTCCAGGACCTTCCTGTCCATGACCGACTTTCGGCTTACGGAGCTGGGAAACGATGACAAACAGGACGACGACAACATTGAGGTCGACCCGGCCGAGATCGCCTCCGAGATCCGCTGGAACTATGCACTCGAGGTCATTAAGCCTGACGAGCTTGCCAAGGTTGTTTCTGCTGTTAACCAAGAAGACAGGGCTCTTGAGGTGCGTGGCTTTTGTTTATGTTGTCTTTCGTTTACCTTTCCCCTTTCATTTAAGATATCGTTAATATATATATATAACTGCTAACGTGTGCTCCAGCTTCTTCACTTGCTCATCCACGATAACCCCGCGGCAACTGTCATTGAACTTGTCTTGGACAACGAGGCGCTTACGCGTGCAACCGTGCCACGACTGCCCAAGGGTACCATTCTGCCAAGCCGGGTTAAGTATGCTGTAGCTGCAGGCATCAACGCGGATCTGGATAAGTCTTCCTTGTTTGGGGACACATTCTCGTTGGGCGGTGTTGACGAACCATTGCCCACTGACATCACCGCGGCGGATTTGCTGGTGGTTCCCCAGTCTGTTGGCGCTCTCGAGGACTTGGACAAACTTTTGGCTCGCCTGGCTGGTCTCGGCAAGCCTAATGCAGCCGCCATCCTCGCCGTCGACAGCAAAGCCGCACCTGCATTGGAATCCAAGGGATTCCGCCGCGTGTTTGGCGTTGATGGCGCTGCGCTGTATAAGCAGCAGCTTGAGCATACCAACGGCGTGAATGGCGTGAACGGCGTGGCTCCAAGCATGCGCGAGTTTGTTATCATTGAGCCGTCTGCCCCCTCGAGCGCTGTCAAGTCCTTTTCTAGCGCCCTGCAGAAGGCCTTCGGAGAGGAATGCCACAAGTCAGTTGCCACGGCATGGGCGGACCTCAGCATCCAAGGCGCCGACGAGGCCGAGGGCAAGACATTCATCTCTCTCGTGGAACTGGAGACGCCGCTACTGGACAACCTCTCCGAGCCCGACTTTGACAAGGTCAAGAAGCTGGTCTCGAACTGCGAGCGCCTTCTCTGGGTCACCGGCGGCCACAGTCCGTCCATGGCCGTCGTCGACGGCCTTTCGCGGACAGCGAGGAACGAGAACGCTAGCCTCAAGTTCCAGGTCCTGCACCTCCTTAGCAACCTGGACACGGCGCTGCGACACGGGCCGTCCCTCGCTGTCCGCCTCGCCACGTCAAGCACCAAGGACGACGAGTTCCGCGAGCGGGACGGCCTGCTTAAAGTCAGCCGCTTTTTCAATAGCGTCGCAGGCAACGAGGCGGTGCGCTACTGCCTCGAGGATTCCGTTCGCGTCCAGACCCTGAAAGACAACGACACACCCGAAGCCCTCAGGCTCACGATCGGGAAGCCCGGTCTGCTGGACTCGTTGGCTTTTATTCACGACGAGCGCTTTGATGCCCCACTTGGGGAGATGGAAATCGAGGTCGATGTCAGGGCAACAGGCGTCAAGTAAGTCCACTGTCCGCCGACAGACTCCCCTAGAGAGAAACGCTAACACCTGGTGCAGCTTCAAAGACGTCATGGCGTCCATGGGCCTAGTTGAAGTGTCGCTCATCGGCCACGAAGCGAGCGGTACTGTCGTCGCCATGGGCAGCAAGGCCACTGAACGGTTCGAGCTCGGGGACCGCGTCGTTGTGTCTGGAGAGGGAATGCACGCAACCAGGCTTCGAAGCGACCACCGTCTGGCCATGAAGATACCCGATTCCATGTCCTTCGAGGAGGCAGCCGTCTTGCCGACGGTGCATGCAACCGCCTATCACGCCCTCGTCAACGTCGCCAAACTCCGCCCGGGCCAGTCAGTCCTGATCCACGCAGCAGCTGGCGGAGTCGGGCAAGCGGCGCTGCAGCTGGCCAAGTACCTGGGGCTCGTTGCGTACGTGACAGTTGGCAGTGAGGACAAGCGCGATCTAGTTATGGACAAGTACGGCGTGCCCGCGGCACACATCTTCAACTCGCGCGATGCCAGTTTTGTTAAGGCCGTCAAGCGCGTCACGGGCGGGCGCGGCGTCGACTGCGTGCTGAACTCACTGTCGGGAGAGCTCCTGCGTGCATCGTGGGAATGTGTCGCTATGTTTGGTACCTTTGTCGAGATCGGCCTGCGTGATATTACCAACAATATGCGCCTTGACATGCGACCCTTTATCAAGTGCACCACTTTCGCCTTCATCAACTTGACCAACTTTTTTGACGACCACAAGGATATCGCCAGCCAGATCCTGCAGGACACGTTCGACCTCGTGCACAAAGGTGTTCTGTACGCGCCAAGCCCCCTGACAGCGTATCCTGTCGGCGAGATCGAGACAGCCTTCCGCACCATGCAGCGCGGCAAGCATCGTGGCAAGCTGGCCCTGTCGTACCCCGAGGGTGCCCAGGCCAAGGTGTACCGCCGCGCCAAGGATGCTCTCAAGCTCGACCCCAGCGCCACCTATCTCATCGTCGGCGGACTGGGCGGGCTGGGCCGCAGTCTCGCGCGCGAGTTCGTCGCGTGCGGGGCGCAGAATATCGCCTTCCTGTCTCGGTCGGGCGCTGCGAGCACTGAGGCTCGCCTTGTTATTGAGGAGCTCTCAGCGCGTGGTGCCAAGGTTAAGGCCTACCGCGCTGACGTTGCCGATGAGACGTCGTTCCTCGCAGCCATGGATCAGTGCTCAAGCGAGCTGCCGCCCATCCGGGGCGTCGTGCAGATGGCCATGGTGCTGCGTGACAGCGTGCTCGAGAATATGTCGTACGCCGACTGGACGGTTCCCCTGCGGCCCAAGGTGCAGGGCACATGGAACCTGCACCGTTTCTTCGATCAATCGCGACCGCTCGACTTCTTCATCGCCTGCTCGTCCGTGTCGGGCGTGTGCGGCAACGCCGGCCAGGCGCAGTACGCCGCCGGTAACACATACCAGGACGCACTGGCGCAGCACCGGCGAGTTCGGGGACTCAAGGCTGTGGCCGTCAACCTAGGCATCATGCGTGACGTCGGCGCCATTGCTGAAACGGCCGGCGTCGGCAACAATCTGTCGCAGTGGGAGGACGTTATTGGAATCCGCGAGCCGGCCTTCCACGCCCTCATCAAGAGCCTGATCATCCGCCAGCGCGACGGCGACGTATGCCCCGCCCAAGTGTGCACCGGCCTGGGCTCCGCCGACCTTATCACCGCCCACGGCCTGGCTCTGCCGTACTACTTTGCCGACCCACGCCTAGGGCCGCTGGCCGTAACAAGCGTCGCTACTCAGGCATCGACAGGTGATCAAGGCGCCACCGCGTCGCTCCCATCGCGCCTCGCCGAGGCCAGCGGCCCTGAGCAGGCCGGCGTGGTCATCCTAGATGCCTTGGCGCACAAGATTGCCGACATGCTACAGATTCCGGCATCAGAGGTTGACTCGAGCCGGCCCATGTACCGCTATGGTGTCGACTCGCTCGTTGCGCTCGAGGTGAGGAACTGGATCACGAGGGAGCTCAAGGCGAACATTGCCCTGTTGGAGATCCTGGCCGCCGTGCCGATGGCGGCGTTAGCTGTTAAAATTGCTGAGAAGAGCAAGTTGGTTGTGGGCTCAGAATGAAATGATGAAAAGTCGGGATGCGGGACTGTTTGGCGTTTGACTATATAGACTTGGATTATCTACCTAGGAACTTATTTCACTTTTGGCAAGACAATAGACTATTGAGAACTCTGCAGAATGGTTATAAAACGGTGCAAGTGAGGCAATTCTGGTATTTTCTGCTGCCATGCTAAGCGCTCTACTAAGACAAAGGCGCATCGTGGCAAAGGGGACCAAAGTTCATTCAAGACTCTGAAGATAGTTCATTGCTATCTTATCTTCGGCCTTGATGGGGTGGCAAGCAGTACTATTTATTCGCTGATATATGCTGACCGCAGATGCCAGGTGACTGAATGGAGGGCCACATGTAGATCACTGGTTATTGCGTGGTTCAAGTTTGAGAGCATAATAGCGAGCTGATGAAAAGGAGGGGGGTTGGGTCACGTGGTATTTTGTTAAGCGAAGGGGTAAATGTCTTGTCATATGCGTCGTTAAACATCTGTAGGCGACTTCGAAATTACCCATTAAATATGTTATGGGCGATTTGACGGACCAAGAGCAACCTGGTTGACTAGGGCCGTGACAATATATATAACCTAGGCTCCAGTAGCTTCCTGCTATAACACTTATAGACGTATTAAACAGGGTCACACACTGTCTTAACACATTTGATAGTACCAAAATTCAATGTCACAGCTTTACATTTAGTGTAACATTAATGACGACATTAACACCAAACATGGCTTAATTACATGTGAACATCTTTGTAGTCATTCTATCACATCTTTCTATAAAACATTACTAAAACTTGCAACATGCCCTCTAACAGAGCTTAACCTAATTCTGCATCATAATGCGCTAACAAGTTGGTAATATGTAACATGATCGCAACTCCCTAAATACCCGAGTCGTCCTGCACGAAGGGCGCATTCGGCGCCCATTTATCCCACGCCTCGCAAACCGGCATATAGGCCTCTGCCCAGTCGCTCGTTGCCCCACTTCCGGCAATCAGTGCCGGCGACTCTAGGACCGATGCCGCAAAACCCTGGCTACTATGCCAGGCAATGTGGCAGTGCACGGCCCAAAGCCCTGGGTTATCGAGTGCCCACGCGATGACGAGATGGCCGTTCGGCGGCATCGTGGCCACATCGCGGCGCGGTGGATTCGTGAACTGCCAGCCGTCGGTCGTCCCATTCCACTGGTCGTAAGAAGCCGCGAGCACGAGGAAGTCGTGGCCGTGGAGATGGATGGGGTGGGAGATGCTGTGTAGCGAGGGTGGTTAGCATGTGATGTCGGACGTGGCATATTGAGCATGTGCACTTACTCTGCGACAGGTGTCTGGTCATCAATGACGAGGACGGCCCATTCGGTCTCGCTGCTCTGGGTTTTGGTGCTAGCGTTTGAAACCTAGTACTTTGCATCAGTCTTCCGGCCATTAGATTCAACACGAGCGGAATGCACTCACCCCAACCTGGAAAACGTTGTCCGACGCCGGAATAGCCGCCAAGTTCCCAGATCTGACATCTCCCAGCGCCGGATTCGACCAATTCGTCCACATAAACGATCCGTTGCTGATCGACCATCTGAGGTACTTGCCGAGGTAGAATTCTCCCGTCTCATCCTCGAGCTGGATGCCCCCATTCATATTCGTCAGGTTAACTGGCACCCACGGCACCAAGCTCGCGGCCGGCTCGTCCACGCACTCGTTAGTCTGGACCACGGTACTCACGCTCTTAGGGGTCTTGGTGCTATTCTTATTGTATCTAACAATACCCGTGATATTATCAGGGGCACCATTGGGAATGCAAGCGCTGACGAACCCACCGCGCAGCCAGTAGTCGCCCGGCGCCGCATTCGCCTCGACAATGACATCGTACCGCTGTCCCATGTTGACCAGTACGCTGTCCGTCTCGTATGGCACAATCGGCACGAAGTCGGTCTGTATTACGGTCAGGTTGTGCCCGTCAATGCTGAACTGGAACCACGCCTCGGTGGCGATGTTGATGACTCGCAGGCGGTACTTCTTACCTGCCTCAAAGACAAGTTGGTACTTCTTACCCCCGCTGACGCAGTTCGGATCCTTCACCGTCGCATTGGTCGCTGTGCAATTCCCCGTGTTCATGCCATTGATTAGACCGGTGCCTGCAGACACAACGGCGAAATTGGCAGTAGTGGCCCAGATATCGTACGCTGTCTGGTGGTCCCAGTCTGTTAGGAAGACGGTCCCAAGGTCCTCGTCATAGTTGGCCGTCGCCGGGCCGTTGATGATTATGGGTCCATACAGCCCCATGCTGTACTGCAGACTGAAGTGGCTATGGTAGAGCGAGGTGCCGTACTGGCTGGCGTGGAACTTGTACGTCATACTTGTTCCAGGGGCTATGGGGCATTGGGAGACGCCCGGGACACCGTCGTACTCGGTGTTGTTAAGCTGGCGGACGCCATGCCAATGGATAGCCGTGCCATTGGTAGTGATGTGGTTGGTCACGTGGACGACAACATCGTCTCCCCAGTTGGCTGTGATTGCTGGACCGGGCATTGTCCCGTTGGCAGTCATGCATTTACGCCTGTACCCGTCTGGCGCACAGTCAATCTCTTGGAGAGTGAGCCAGTACTCGACTGTGCGGCCCGTGTGGAAGACGGTGTCATAGTAGTTGGTGTTGATGTCGTACTCGCCCCAGCATTCGCGGGACGTCTGGGTGTTCTGGCATCCACGGGCCACGATGCTGGTATCGCGGATCGAAAGAGCAGAGGATCCGCTGGCTGAGCTGGTGGTATCAAGGGTCGAGAGGGCCGAGGCTCCTGCTGCGGCGAGGGCCAGTAGAGGAATGAAAGAGAGTGTCATGGTTACGAATAGGGAGTGACTTTCGGGTGGGACAAAGTGAGCGTTCGAGAGAGCCCGCAGCTGGCTGGTGATTGATAGAGCCAAGAACAGGATGAGAATTTGGACATCATGGTATCTTTTAAGTATCACGGAATGTTGCCGGACGTGTCCCCGAGCAGTAGTCTGCTATGCCATTTCCCCTTCATTCCCGACCTCATAGGGCTCGTAAGCCTTTGCTTTAAGCGGCTTTTGCTTTAGGTATCACCGAAGGTCCAGCTGGATAGGAGCGGTGCGAGGACGGGGCAGCAGCATAGCGCCTAGTGCTTTGGCGCGGGCACTGACAGTGTTGCGATCCTGACCGACGCAGGAGACCGGAGGCAAAGCCATTCTGACCCGCGAGCTGGGGGCGGGTAAACCGAACCCGAGGGCGTGAGAGGGGCGCAGAGTTGACGATGCGGCCCAGGCCCTTGGACGAGGTAAGCTGGCTAGGCCGTGGGGTGGCCATTTTGATGGGCGTGTGCGCGGTCTCCTGGGTAATCGTTCGGTTACATAACCTCACCCACTTAGCTTAGCTAAGTGGGTGAGGGAGCGCAATATGTCAAAAACACCAATATGTCAATTTTTACCCCACTCTCATCACTCAACGCAACCATGCCACGCACCACCACCGAAATCGAGGCTAGGATTAATGCTGCCTCTGCAGCAATGGATGCTAATCCCTTGCTAAAAGCATCAGTAGCAGCGCGCCAGTTTTCAGTGCCATATCGCACTCTAGTTCGGCGCCGAGCTGGCATGCCACCTAGTAATAGTCGAGGGGGGCATAATAAGAAGCTGAATTCAGTGCAGGATACGGCTTTACGAGACTATATATTCATGCTTTACAGCTGTAGGACTCCAGCTAATACTGAAGCAGTCCTCTTAGCTGCTAATCGGCTGCTTTATTACGCAACCGGTGACCCTGGACAGTCGGTATCGATATGCTGGACTAAGGCCTGGATTAAACGCCAATCTAATTATATAAAAGGCTTAAAATCCAAGTCATTATCTGCTAAGCGCTTAGCTTCGCATATAGTAGAGGATATCGAGGGCTATTTTAAGGCCTTTAAGAAGTGTAAAGACTACTGGGGGATCCAGGACAAGGATATATATAATTTTGACGAGACTGGCTTTCAAATCGGGGTCTCCTCAGGTGAAATGGTCCTAGTTCCAAAGGATATACTAGCCGTATATACGGCAGACCCTGAAAATAAAGAGCTTATTACCTCGGTTGAGACTATTAATTATGGGGGTCGGAAGGTGCCCCCTATAATTATATTTGCTGGGGCTTACCACTTACGTCGATATTTTAAGAATAACCTAGATGGTGATATTTTATTCGCACGATCAAGCTCTGGCTACTCAAATGATAAGCTAGGGCTTAAATACCTTGAACACTTTAATCGATATACTCAATCAAAGAGTATTGGTCAATACCGGATGTTAATATTCGACGGCCATGGGAGTCACCTTACTCAAGAGTTCCTAGACTTCTGCTGGCAGCACCATATTCGGCCTTTTCAGCTACCTGCTCACACTACGCACCTCTTACAGCCTCTAGATGTTGGGGTATTTCAGAGCTTAAAACATAACTTTAAGAAGGAGGTTCGGAAGCAGGTCTTTATGGGTGCTAAGGAAATATCACGTACTGATTTCTTTGCCTTTTTTCAACGGTTCCATGATAAAACCTTCAAAAATCCACGGATTCATAAGAGCGCTTTCCGGAAAACAGGCTTAATTCCACTTGATCCACAGCAAGTCCTCTTGAAATTAAAGGAGTATCAGGCTCTTCAGCGCCCGAAAACACCACCACTACTTATTCAAAGGTCCTCACCTCTACTCCCCTCTTCTTCACCTGGATTTATAACGCCACCACCACCTGACTGGGCTCAATTTCCAACCCCTTTGACTATAAGGACCCGGAAGCTAGGGGTTGAATATATTAAGCAGCGGCACTATGATTCCCTAGAACAGGGAACGCCGATTACACCCTCTGTAATACGTGTGGCTGAAAAGGTTGAGAAGGCTTCAGAGTCCTCAATGCTAGCCGGGGCCCTTTCAAAGCATCGTTTACAGGATATGGCTATTGCAGAGGCTGCCCGTAAGAAGAGGAAAGAAGAGAGTGGTAAAGTAGTTCAAAAGTATGGTGAAATAAGGGTTTATCAGGCCCGTATACAGATTCAAGCAGAGGAGGAGGATGAAAAGGAGGTGGTTAATATACGCCTTAAGAAGAAGGAAAAGGTTTGGCGTAAGAATTATATAGAGGTTATGAAAGAGCTAAGGGAGAGCTTTATAATAATATAATATAAGGGTATTATAATGGTTGGTGGTGGCGTATTAGGTTATTTAGCTGGATTCAGGGTAAAAAATTGACATATTGGTGTTTTTGACATATTGCGCTCCCTCACCCACTTAGCTAAGCTAAGTGGGTGAGGTTATGTAACCGAACGATTATTTAAGGGATCCCATCCTGATGACCGTCTATGCAACACCTGAATGTCTCATCAATATCGCTGTCTTAATTCCAACATGGACAGGTTCAGGCCTTGGGAAGGAATTGAGATAAGGGACGGCTCGGGAAGGAGTTGATATTCTGGACGGGTCGGGAAGGCTTTTGATGTTGGAGACGGCTCGGGGATTGTTGCGTAAATACGCTCGCTAGTCTAGCCTTCAGCCGTTCAGCCGTTCCTGAGATGACGTTCATTAACGTAGTCCATAGTAAGCGGTCCCGAATCCCTACCTTTTGCCCTTTATTTTACGAGGTGCAATTTTGTCTGTGGTCTAACCGTACAGAGTAAAACGGTTGAAGAGTTAATGGTCGACAGCATGATGTGGGATGGCCTCGCTAGTAGGCCACCTGAAGTTCGAAGTAACAAAAAGTATATTTGACCTGGAAAATAAGAAGAGAACTGAATGCTACCCTCCTCTGAAATGGGGGGCTGATCCTTTATATACATCAATAGCCGCTAATATAGTCTCAAATTTGAGCTACGCAATAACCAGTGACCTCTCTGTGATCTTCCAAATGTCTCAAACAGGGGCCGTATCATACTCGCGCTTCAGGCCAACAGGGCAATTTTTTATTACTCTCTCCTTATCTTTTATACCTCTTAAATTACTTAATAACTTAATAGCCTCTTCAAAGTAGAGAGGTAGTTCTAATGAGGTAATGAGAAGCTTAGAGATTCAAGCGCAATTGATCCGCTTCGAGCTTCTTTCAGTTAGTTAGTTTCACTTTAAAACTGGTTGGTGATTACCTCGATACAATTGCAACTGTTCTATTTATGAAATCTCCATAGCTAATTCTATTCTCTAATTGATTAATGGAGTTATGAGCTCTACCAAATATTCCTCCGTTTTACCCTTGATACCTAATAGCTCGTTATCATTCTCGGTAAACTTCACTCCATACTCAGGGTCCACGATCGATTTGAGCAGGATAGGGATAACAGTTGGCAAATCATGTATTCCCTGGGCAAAGCGTTCTTTTGCGCCCGCTACCACCACGTCCAAGTCGACATTCACAGGAGCCCATGGCTTGCCTGGGGCTATTTTCTTAGCCACGGCGAGGAGCTGGTTTTGTGTAAGGATGATCTCAGATACGTAAACTGGTCGGTTCCGAGTCTCCGCTGGGTGTGACAAGACACCGACAACGGCATCTCCGACGGTCGGCATGCTAGTGGTGCTAAATTGAGAGTCTCCGCCGTTGAATATGGTGGGCGTGTATTTGGAAAAATCCATGATGACCTTGTTCCGGAGGGCAAAGTCTGTAAACCCTCCAACATACACGAACGAGTATGTCAACTCTGTGGTTTTGGATTTTTCGATGAGGTAATCCTCGACTATTATCTTCCGCCCGAATACTGGGAGCTTGCGAGAGTTGGGATTGGACATGTTCGAGCCGAAGTTGGACGGGAGGAATCGTTTGACACCGGCAGCGACGGCGGCATCAACCATGAGCTTCTGGCTGAGGACACCAGCATCACCGATAAGTGACGCCACTGCATCTTGGCCTTGAAATGCGGCCTTCAAGGACTCAACATCCTCGAAGTCCGCCTCAACTACCTTAGTACCTGCGGCGAAGGTAGATGACGAGCCCGCGCGTTTGAGGACTTGCACATTGAATTTGTTAGAGGCGAGAAGCTTGTCCAGAACGAAGCTGCCCAAGCGACCAGATCCACCGACAAGGGTGACGTTCTTAATAGCAGACATGGAGATGAATGAATGCTGTTGGAAGTGCTGAAGATGATATTTGTTGGGTGTCGTCAAATGTTGGCCGGCTGAGCACAATCCAGGCTGTGAAGTTTGTAGAGTCGTTAAATGGAGATATGACACCGTAGAGTAATGAAATGTATAGAACAGGGACGGCTAGAGGCTAAAAGCTGTTTATATATGAACTGATACGTGTCTGTGTTGCAATGAAACTGGCCAACGGAAAACTTAATAATAACAACATAATATCATAGTTAATCTGGTTTCGCACAAGAAGCGATTGGAAGCGCCGATGGGCGTCAGAACCATGGTGGGGACCTGAATCAACCATTGCTTGATCAGATATCTACGCCGATGAGGGATTGCTAAGCCCTCTCAGCCTACCAAACACCAACTCCCACCGGTCCGGCGTGAGGCTCATTAAGTAAGCTAGTAGCCGGCTGTGTAATCTTAGCCCCCAAAATCCCACCAAATGCCGACACTAGCTGAATTCGCAATCCCGTTCGTTTACTTATTAAGCCTGAGAATATCCCACTTTTTCACCGGTATCCACATCCTCGGTCATCGGGGTTCCCAAATGCACAACTACTACTCATTTTGGCTCGTGTATTCTGTATCTCCGACCGAATTACGGGCTGTGCAGGTGGCTTGTCAGTCGCGGCAATCCTACAGGAGTGCAACACGTGATAACAGCCACGTGATTTGCCCCGTGATTTAAGTGGAAAAATCTCTTCCAGAGAAATAAGGACGCCTTTGCAACTATAACTACTTGATGAGGTAGATTGCATCATCGAGCCATGTCTCTGCCCTCGGAACCGAGTAAGGAGGCCCATGATCCAAATCACGAGCAGAAAACCTGGCAATCTTTAAGAACACAAAGCCATTTTCCAAATTTGTGTGCCGAATAGCTAATAACCCTCGCTAGGCCCGGACATGTCAGCTCGGCATATATGCCATTGCGGTAAAAGTTTCGCCCGCAAGGAACATCTGACTAGACATCAAGCTACCCACGACCAACTGGCATACATTTGCAATGTATGCCAGCGGCGGTTCAGTCGAAGGTAAGACTATGCTTTCACTGCTCCTCCATGCCCAGTATAGGACATGATCAGCTAATTTTTGTGCCCAGAGATCTACTTCGCCGTCACTCACTATTACATGAGCCGAGCCATACACGCATCGTCGTCTCCTGCGATGCGTGCCGCGCCAATAAAACTAAATGCTCTGGTGGCCTTCAGTGCATGCTGTGTGCGCGACGAGGCATCAACTGCACCTTTCGAAGCGGCCTTCGTCGATCAAAAAGACCATCGACAAGTGATGGGTCTACAGCTGTGAATGCTTCTATCCGTGAGGATGATAATAATGACGATGATGAATTAATGCTGCCTACAAACTCGGCGTCAGAGAACTCCCTGGCTGGAAACTCATTGCGCACAGAAAGGGAACATCTCCCAGATCATGAATTGTTCCTAAATCTCTCAATTGTCCCGTCCAAGTCGGCCCCGACAAACGAATTTCAGCCCCTTGGCCCTGGGATGGAAGCTATATACGAACTCCTGCTTGCTGAAAAGTCTTCGTTAGAAGGGGCAACACAAGAGTCGGATGAATTACAAGAATGGGCTGCCAAGTGTCTGGAGACATATTTCAAAAGCTTCCACGTCCGGTGGCCTATCTTAAATGCCCCGACATTCGACGTAATAATTGAGCCGTTGCCCCTTGCTGCATCAATTTGTGTTATAGGGGCATGGTTACAAAACGGGACAAAACAGACTGAAAGACTTTGTGCTCTTCGGGTGCATGAAATTCTACTACAGCGCTTACTACATAATCTGGTAGGTATTTTATACTCCTGGGAAGATAGTCAATTGATTTTCTGTAGATTGACCCTGAATTAATATCCGAAGGACAGGCATGGCCAATCGAACTTTTTCAGTCGGCTCTCTTAACCTTGATCTTCTCACTCTACCGCACCGATAAGACTGCCTTGTCCAGAGCTATGCTTCTTCGAAGCGCATTCATAACCCTTCTCCGAGAGATAGGGGCCTTCAACGCTGAATCGTTAGCTGATCATTTAAAATCTCATTTCAGTGGTTCATATGCTCCGTATACGTTAAGTATGCGCGAAAAGTTCAAGCGGCTCCTTGCTTTGACCTATCAGTTTGATGCTTATTTCGCTCTTGCTCATGAAAAGCCGCCCATACTTCACCGCCAAGAAGTTGGTGCCGATCTGCCGATTAGTTTTGCAATGTGGAACGCACATGGCCTCGATATATTCGCCAAACGACTGCCAGAGGAGCCACCTGGACGATCCGGATTCCAGATATCTGAAATGACAAACTGCCCAGGCTCATTTACATCCTCACAACTCCTCGTGGAAGACGTGCTACTTGGCTTATGCGGCGTCTTGCAATCGATATGGGTCCTTACGCAGTCCTTACCGTCCAGAACGAAGGGATACCGCAGTAACGCTTTCCAAAGAGTACTGCTCATCGAGACACTTGATGCCTGGAAATATGAGCTAGATAAGATCAACAAGTTGGCTGACACAAGAAATATCACCAGCGACGCTACAAGATATCTATTGCTAGCTTATCGTGGAGAAGACGACTCCGTGGCGGCATCATTGGACCGCATAACTACCCTCGTACAAGACGGGATGGTTCTCTACTATTACTTGAAAATGTATCACTATGCCGGCCTTAATGCATCCGAAATTGTGGGACTAGTGAATCAAACTGAAGACTCCTCTATGGAGACTTGGCGGACCTCCAAATATGGAAGAGAAGCTCTCGTGTGCGCGTTGCAGATGCTCAAAATGGTCGATTCGATTGGAGCCTCGGGTGCATCCATCAATCCACTCATTAGGCACGCGCTCGCCATGGGTGCCAATGTGACAAGAGTGTTGGTTTCATGCGAGAAATGCGAGTGCCTCACCAGAGATGGCCAGTACGCTGCTAAGATGGATCTTCAACAGTGGACTGAGATTGGCGGACCTATTTTCATCGATGGCACACCAGTCTGTGTATGCAAGTTGAAATTCTGGACTGAAAATTTCGAGAAAGCGATCCAAAGTCAAAAGATTATGGTAGAATAAGCTGACAGCACTGCAAGCTCATAAAGTATCCTTTAAGCATAGCCTCACATCACAATTTGAGAAAGCAACTCATGTCCTAAGCTTGTGTTGCAGGAGTGGCTCAATTACTTTAATCTAGCGCATTTCTCCCAATATGCCAGAGGCTGTTAGAGGGATTGCTAATACGGTCATAGAGCTGGCAGCGAATCTGGATTGAAGCTAGTATCTAGGAGCTATTGAAGGCGATGATTAATTCTAAACTAATTCGATTTACCTCTTCAATAAGCATGATTTCGGAGATATGGCTTCTTTAGACTCAATGCTTCTATCACTGATGTTGTTAAGGTTAATATTGCTATACAACCCTCGGCGTTACTTCTACTGTTACTACAGATAATGAAATCGATAATCATAAGACAAGGTACTAAATAATACCCTTGGCTTCACTCCGTGTGCAATCAAATGTCTGCGCAGAAATATATAAATATACCAATGGCCAAGTTCCTTTTATGACTTCTTAGCTTTAATAGTAGCTATAAGCATTCCAGGATCCTTATCTTTCTCATCACTCTAACGGAAATGAAAACCAATGTTATATAAGTAGAGTTTATACTATGCAGCTTCAATACACTTTATTACTTAGAATCTCTGCCCGTCTGGTCCGCATGCAAGATTGCTATCTGGAAAGAGTTCACGTCACTTTGGCAATAAACAGGACATCATAGTCGCAGTGGACAGTTATCTCGGTAACATCGTTCGTTAGTGGATGGTGTTTGACAGCCTCTGCTCTATCTCTAAGCTAACTATGTACATGGTCACAGCCATCGAGCCGAGGGCCTGATGGTGAGTTCTTCTATGATTTCAAACTGTTACAATGTGCTTGTACTCACTTTTTTAAGATTTCCGCGTGTTCTAAGACTCATAACCGGCGCGGCATTGTGCCATTTCACACGGCTCTTGCCTCTAATACGACGAAGGCACAAGGCCCAACTTCCCACCATCTGTCACAACAACATTTCCTGACAGCCACGCGCCCGCCTTGGACGCAAGCCAGAGGATGCAGCCTGCTACATCCTCGGCATTGCCAGGTCTGCCCAGCGGTGACACACGAGTCGCATACTCCTCTGGCGTGAGATGGTCGGTGGCTTTTACAATTTCTGCGGTCATCTCGGACGGATACACTACGACCCTGTCAGCTTGTCACTGCCCAATTCCATACCTTACGGGAAATACTCACACCCTGGCGCAATAACGTTGAACCGGATCTTATACTTCGTAAACGCCGTAGAAAGCTGCTTTGCCATATGTGTCACACCGGCCTTACTCGCCGAATAGGCAAAATGCGCCATAGGGACGCGGCCGAACGCGCCAATCGAGCTGGTAATGACCATCTGGCTGCTCTGGGCCACATTACCCTTCTCATTCCCCGCACTCAGCAGCGGTAGGAACGCCGCGAAGCTGAAATACACGCCGCGCACGTGAACGCTAAAGGTCTGGTCGAACGCCGCGGGGTCGGTGTCCCAAAGGTCCTTCTGTATATCTGCGAGGGTCCTGGAGGGAGAAACCTTAATAGGCGTGGGACCTGGAATACCCGCGTTTGCAACGAGGAGGTTAATATAGCCAGTTTCTTTAGTAATATGCGCGACGATGCGCTCTAGATCGGCCTTTGAGCTTGCATCGCCTTGCAGGGGGATGATATTGCCATGCTTCTGCCTTCAGTATTAGCACCCGGTCGCTAGTCGTGCCCTAGCAATGTTATCGCTAGGATTCGTTAGATTTATGCCTACCGCTTCTTCCTTGGCCACCTTCTCTAACACCTCCAGGCGGCGCCCGACAATGTAGACCTTGGCGCCATTCTCCTCCAGAGCCTTAACTATCATCAGACCGATGCCTATGCGAATGAGTAAGCGTGGCTGGCCGTGTAAAGGTTGAGGAGCATGGTGCCGGTGGTGATGGAGTTGTGGGAGAGTTTGAGGAGGTGCCCACCGAACAAGATTATGTTGCTTTAGTTTCGAAAGTCATTTTGGGCGATGGTGGTAAGGATGGGGTTAGGAATCTAGCTTTAGGAACATACCGGTCGCGCCGCCCGTAACGACAGCGACGAGGCCGTTAACGGCGAATAGGTCCGCTACAGCGAGGGAAGGCGTAATTGTCGAAGACATACTGCTCTCAAGGAGTTGAATATAATTGATAATGATCGATAGTCTTCTGGTGCAGCCTTCTCTAAGGTTCTCACCATCGCTTGGCTCGAGATGCTTTATATTCGGACCCGTCAAAGGGGCCGCTGATCCCGATTGGTGACTTCGCATCCCCGAACCCGTTCCCCGACACACCGGGCATTCCAAGCATGTCAGCTCACTACCTACTAAACGGTCAAACGGTCTCGGGAAACTTTCTTCGGGAGTTCTTAGGGCAATATGGAGATATCGGGTTGCCTATTTCAAGAATTTAGAGCACGCGACTGCCGAACCGCTAACATTGTGTACACTTTTGTTTCGCGCTTCTAAACCCCGGAAATATTTTCTCACCACATTTCTGAAAAGCCTGCATTGGATCAGAGACTCGCGAAAGATCGTCTTGACGGCGACAGATGACCTTACTACATGCAATACTTTAAGAAGCGTGGGCCTTCGAAATATTGAAATCAACATCGAAATCACTAATCAGCTCAATCCCTCATTACCGCAACTAAGAAACCACAATGGCAGAGTCCCAGAATCAAGAATCAGGGGAACTCCGCACCCCCAATCGCTTCATCACAGACTACAACGACAGCGGTCTCGCTGTCTTTAACACCAGTATCCCCGACCTCCTCCCAACCCAAGTCATCGGCAACATGGCATTCCATCTCGGCTACGCTACTACAGCCATCCCCGCGGACTTCACAAACCAGTCCGACATTGCCACTTACTCATCATTCCTATCCAACCCTCCCGGGATCTTTATCCCCGGTGGCAGCGTCCTGCGCATCGTAGACATCCAGCCGGGCGGCGAGAGTCCCATGCACAGGACGGTGAGTCTTGATTACGGCGTGGTATTGGAGGGCGAGATCGAGCTAGTCTTGGATTCTGGAGAGAGTAGGGTGCTGAAGAGGAATGATATATCAGTCCAGAGGGGGACTAATCACATCTGGAGGAATAGGAGCCAGACGGAGTGGGGGCGTATGTTATTTGTGTCACAGGAGGCAAAGCCGATTGAGGTTAATGGCAAGATATTGGATTATAGTCACGGAATGGACAATTGAAACCGTCTAGGATCCGAGGGGGGCAAGTAGAGGATTCATGAGGCGGGTGTGTTTTGTGACATGATTGAGACTGATTAGGGTGGATGGATGAAGTAGTGGCAGTTTTGACTGAGCATGTATATGCTCACGAGTCATATGCAGAAAAAGATAAATTAAGATTAGGTATGAAAAATGCCGAAAAGTCAAGAATTTGGCCTTACTAGAACCTAAACTTACTTAACTTTCAAAGTATTTTAACATAGAGCACAACATTGTGTTTTGAAGTTGCATTTGTTCAAATATCAGCATTCGGCTGAGTACACGGCATCCTGTCATGTCGGAGTGGTTATGATATACTTTCCGAGTTGAATATGAAATATTTGCCGGCATGGCTATGTTACCATAGTTGTGGGGTGGATATTCGACACTTGTAAAGACGCCAACGTCCTATTGTCATACTGGAGAACACGTACAAACCCGGCTTTGGAATATCCTCTCTACAAGTATATAATTAAATCTGGAGCTTTCCATCCTTTGTACGGTTAATATACTCAGCCAAGCTTGCTTTTGCACCAGCAGCGCCAATAATGCGACTTTTCCAGGCCTAACAAGTTATGAGCAACAGTCAACAGAATACCGAATGGAAAATCATTGCCATTAAAAAGTCAAACCTTCGGCGGTAGGTCTTCGGCCCCCTTGCCATCCGAAGCAGACGTATCCACTAGCTTCCTAACTTCCGGCAATCCGTGAGAACATTCTGGAGAGCTCGAACAGATTCATGCACACTGTCATCGTCACCAGTTAGCCTCCGAGCCTCAGGTCAAGGGGTCCAATAAATACAGCAATCACTCTCTCCGCCGAACAAATGTCTTCTCCATTATCAATTCTTAGTTCGGTGTTATCGTTGGGATGATGGCCACATCTTTACTGGTTTAGTCAAAATACGTGGTGCCCGTCGTGCCAACATACAGTGTGTCCAATAGTATACTATATAGTATTAAACCGTATTTTTACAGGGATATATACTGCTAATTGGACGTGCGTCACAGAGAAAACTACCTGCTCTCGCTTAGCGAAATATATCTTCATTGCGGATTTAGAGTTATGAATCGATTTCTATAATAAAACCAAAATTTAGAGACAGATTAAATCTATGACGCACGTCCCGCACTGTACGTTCAATACGGTTTAAATACTATATAGTATACTATTGGACACACTGCCAACATATATTAACATTCGCAAGCACTGCTCTAGTCAGACCGAAACTTCTCTACCACTGACAGGTCTATCACACTCTGAACGACTGCGTCCATTTGCTTCCTATTCTTTACCATCGTAATAAGAATATCGTGGGAGTGAATCCACTATGTCTGGTTGGTCGTGATTGGGGCTACGCGATCTGCGATTGGCTGCCTCTCAATGACGAATCCATCGACGCTCTTTTTAAACTTAGCCCGATTAAGGCTGTCAATGACCTCAACTTGAAGTGGTTTAGCAAACAGATCACTCATATTAAAAGACACACTTGCGATAAATTTTTTTTTCCCCATGTCTCTCGTACAATATATCTTCCCTCGTCCTGGCTGTGCCGAGTATTCGTTTCCTAAATGAGCTGCTTTGAATCTCTACTCCGCCTGGCCGGCCTACGGCATTTCCTTCACTTCATCGCCGAACACATTCCTGGAATCGTTTCTCGGCCCATCGCCCTCGAAGTATCGCTGCTCGGCCAACTTCCGTTGGAACTCATACTCTATATGGTCCAATTTTTCCCGCCTGTATCGCGGCTATCATTTAGTCTCTGCTGTAGGCCCATATATTTTGCGTTAGGAACACAACACCTAAAAGACATTACAGAAGAGGATCGACATGTATTCTTGACACTGCTGGAGCCAAAGCTACCAGACTATATTCTGTGTTATTCTTGCAAGAAATTTCACGCCATAAGCAACGCTCGCAAACATATCAAGCTCAGATATTTGGAGTGGGCCGGTCGCCGCCTCTTACCGTGCCAGAATAATGACATCAAAATTTATGTTCCTTATTACTTTCACGACAAGTTCTCCTTTACTGTTTTTCAGATGACAATGAAACTTTACCGACAAGGTCTTGACTACTCTAAGCTTTTAAATATCTTGTCTGCGAAGACGACGACAACCCCAGGATTGGGCTATGTTGTGCAATGTTTAAGCTCAGCACAAATTATAGGTGGCTCATTGTTTTATCGGAGACAAAAGATATACTTAATGCCGCCAAATTATCCAGTTCCGAAGTTCTTAGACCATCCAGATTTTATTTGTCGTCATTGGTCGCCGAGACCCAAAAATCCTCAGGTTGAAGCATTTCGAGATGTAATTGAGAACCGAGCTTGGAACAAGATAAAAGATCTTCGAAAATTGGAGAAGCTAAAGTCCTGCCTGTATTGCCATAGTGAATACCGATATGACTTTGCCCACCTTGGAAAAAAGGGCAACGCGGTATTTATTACACAATGGAGAAACCTTGGAGAAGGTCGCTCGCCGATGGATCCTCAATGGCTTAAACATACTCATTATTTTAGCCACTTTAATCGGGAGCCGGTCTGCTATACTCCAGGCTCTATTTATGCCAAATTTGAGTCGGAAGAGCATTTTGAGTTCGACTATAACGCAGTTTCAACGCCGCAGGACAGGAAAGCTCTCTTTAGCATGTATTATTGGGGGCTTAACGGGGAAAGTGTCAACTACTACTAGATGCTTTCTTAATTAAAACCTTTCTTTGCGTCTTCCTCAACTGCGATGCATATTATTATTTATTTTCTCTGTCGTCCCTCGCCCCATACCTTATCCTTGATTGCCTCGCGAAATTTCGATTCGGGAGTTCATTTACCATTTGTGCGTCAGCTTGCTCTCTTGTAATGGACCTCGAGCCAGTGAACAAATGAAGTAATTCAAACAAATTTTGTCGACACTATAACCTTTGTTTGACTGAAGAGTGAACGGGGAAATACTCTTCTTTGGCTTCTCACCTTCAGTGTCGAATTCCGGGTCTCCGGGGGCGAATAGATTGACGCGTGGCACGAGAACCTGCCTGTATCATACGAGATATGCCCCAAATAACATTCTAATGCTAGGTTAAACCTCCCTTGATGGTCGAAGCGAGCGGTTAGGGTGCAAACCCCGGACCTGCTCTGCGGGCTGATAGGGCTTGCCCCTGTTACATCGGGGCAATGAAAGATTAAAATAATACGGTACAAGCTGGATATTACGGAGCGACTCGGTCAAAGGATTAATTCCGGTTATGAGCCAGTTCCGTAAATTCAAGGGTATGACTAAGCTCATGGTTCCCTAAACAGGTACAGTCAAGACCATCCCTCAACTGGCTGTCTTCTAAACAAGCATAGTTAAGACTATTCCTCTTCCTATATTACAGTAGGTTTGCTTCATGTGCGGCAGTGAAGTTAAAATTAAGGGCCAAGCCGCAACCTGAATATATCCGGGGATCCTGCGCACGTTGTACAGCCCTTCCACGGTGCTGCGGCACAGCGAACTGACCCCTTAAACTATACCCGATTCGAGTCTCGCTTTCGCTCTCGGTCGGAAGGCAGTTAGCGGATACCTATATTCGACCACTACCAGGCCTTCATCACCCACGCCCAAAGAGTCGCCTCCAGCTCAGCGCGTTCTAATTTTCAACTCAGCCTCTCCAAGCTGGAGATCTGTGCAATCTTTCATGCTATTCACCCTGGTCACTAATCAAAGCAGGTTCCGGGGTTCGCGCCTTGTGCCGTACAGTCGGATCAAGCATCCGTCTACATAACGTTATGTCGTGAGTATCCGAAGCGGCGTAATCATCACTCTATTTGTTTTCTATAAGGACCGGTATCGGGTCGTCTGAAATATCTGCTTTCTCTCTTTCTCCTTAGTTTCCCCAAAAAGTCAAAATTATACTTCTTCTTGAAAATGCATTCGTTTCTGCCTTCTCTGTTCATTGTTGTCTCCGGCTTAGCACGCGTCAGAGCCGCGCCTACTGCCACTATACCCGCAGGAACTGTTCTTGGCACGACCTGCACTAATGGCGCGAGTGCTTTTCTCTCAATTCCGTTTGCTAAATCGCCTATTGGAGATCTCAGATGGACGTCACCACAAGCATACAACGAGACTTTCCCGGCCAATGGATTAAATGCTACTACAAAAGGTGCGATATGCATTCAGTTTGGCGGCGTAGAGTTTACCGAGCAAGGGTTTACAGAGGACGAAAACTGGTACCTATCGCTCTCCATCATGTCGTGCAATTGAAGTTGACGAGCAATCATAGCCTCTTCCTTGACGTCTGGGTCCCCAAAAATGCAAATAGCACCTCGAATCTCCCTGTCAAGGTATGGATACATGGAGGCGGCGAGCAAGGTGGCGGAACCCAGAATCCTATTTTTGATGGCTGCAACCTCGCAGGCCACGATACTGTCGTTGTCTCTATCAGCTACCGGCTTGGGCCGTTAGGGTTCCTGACTCTAGCTAGTGCCGGGATCAGTGGGAACTTCGGTATTCAAGATATCCTTCTCGGACTGGAATGGGTTCAGTCGCACATTGCCGCGTTTGGAGGAAACCCAGTATGTTTCTCGACGCCGTCTCCTGTTCTTTGGATAATGCTGACTATTCGTGACAGAACAAAATTGTCTTGTTCGGACAGTCTGCTGGAGCTCTGAATACCTTCATTATAAGCACGCTGCCCCAAGCTACTTCACTCATTAGCGCTGCCATTTACGAATCAGGATATGGTCCGCAGATCGCCACTTCAAATACAGTTAATACGATTGGAACAACCTATGCCGCCAAGCTCAATTGCAGTACTACAGATGTAAGCCCCCTTACCTCATATTCCTAGCGAGCCGTGCAACCAAGTCGGCTAATCCCCTACCAGGCGGCCTGCCTCAGAGCAGTATTGACATCCGACCTGAAAACAGCCGCACCCACAGCACCATTTGCAATTATCTACAGTAATCTCAATCCAACAAGCTTAGGGTTCCAACCACACGTCGACGGTGTTACGATCCCTGCTCAGCCCTGGTCAATTGGCCCGAAGGTTCCCATGATTATCGGCTCTAACTCTCTCGAAGGCGGCGTCTTCACTATTGGCACCTACGGGGCCGACCCCTCCGCAGCTAACTACTCCTCCTTCCTTGCCACCAACTTCGGTCCGGCAGCATCCACCGTTGCTGAACAGTACCCTCTGACACTACCCGCTTTCACCTCCACGGGAAAACCAGGTTTTGCAGCTATTGCCACAGTCATGACAGAAGCAATGTTCTACTGCCCCGTGTACCAGGCTCTGCTTAAAGCGGAATCGAACAACATCCCGGTGTTTACGTACCTAAATTCGCACACTCCCTCTTGCCCAGCGGTACCACTCCCTATACCAGGCGCCACGCACAGCACCGAAGTCCCATACGTCTTTGGGAACGATGTCAACCAGCAGGGCGTGATCTGCAATTTCAGCGCAGCAGAGAACGTGATTAGCGAGGAACTAATAGCGGCTTGGAGCGCAATGGCGGCGACTGGGAATCCAAGTGTACAAGGTGCGTGGGAGTGGCCGCAGTGGGACAATAGCACGAGCAAAGGGGTAAATATTGCGAATGCCACAAGCATCGGTGTTGTAGATTATTCACAATGTGGGTTTTGGGACACGATTGACAATACGTATTTGAACTTCACCGACTCGAGTGCCAATGCATCGAGTACCAATACGACGAGTGGGACTGGAAGCGGAACTGGGAGTAAAACAGGAAATGGTGCTGAGAGTAGAGCTGTAATTGGACTTTGGGGATTGGTGATAGCTGTTGGCGTTTCAGTTTCTATTTTAATAGGTTAACTAAGAGATGTATTTTGCCAAGACTTGAGTTTAGTGATTCGTGACGCACTGGATTTCGTTTGACAGCATCGTCTCCTCTTCTACACTAAAATTGCAGTGAGGTCTCAACCATCGTAACATCCATCCCTGCGTGCCGAAAACCACCGTGTGCCGAAAAATAGTAGGTACTTTAACTTAAGCATATCAACTCTATACATACATCGATACTCAAATATTTTGGGTGTAAGTCGTGTTCCGTAGCTACTCCTAAACACTTTGAACCCCTCCCACTAGAAGTTTACATTCGCGTCGTCGCCATCGCGCCTGCTTTGCGGAGAGTTCCCTTTATAGCGTAATAAAGTTCTTTACCACGCTCCACCATCAAGCTCTTATTACTACTAATGCTTATAAAATGGTTTTATCCGGGCTTTAAAGCCTTAGTACCACGTTGGAAATCGTGATCAGCCTTGTGGCCGCTATGGGATGCAAATTTATGTAAGATTGCCATGTGTGTTGGTACAGCCTAAACGACGCCGGATGTTCTATAATAATCTAATGCCGTGTTCAAACTTCCTCCTCTGCGGTTTTTCCACCGACTTCTCTGTGTAAGTACTGCATGGACATGTGGATAGACAGTCGATATCGAAACCAATCTGGAATAGTGGTTGCCCTATGCAAGGCGAGTGTCTATATGTGGCAAGCAACTTTCAAGCCATTAAGCAACTGCGCCAGAAACTCAAAATTTTTAATGTGTAAGACACTTGACATTGACTGTGGCTGCGAGTCAACACGATTACCTAGTTGATTACCAAGAGCTTTTGAAGCTCGTATTGGCAATTCTCATCCCAGAAGTGAACTTGCACTTTCCAACGTTGAGTATAACTCAAACAAAAAACTTCTAAATTCAATAAAAATGCAAGAACTCCAGAGCCTGTGGTGGACTCGACCCTAGATCTACCATGCTGCTCCTTCTCAACCACCTTTGCAAGTTAACATATGTGTACATGCTCTTATCTACCACCTCCCAGCTGTCCAGCGTCATACTCAAGGCCGTAGCTTTCATCATGATCTTCAAAAATCTACCATGAGGCATATGTTGAGCTGCTGGCGCTGTAGCCAACATAATGAATAGAAAGATACCTGGGATTTCCTTCCATCGTGATAATTTGACTTGCCACATAATGGCCCAAAGTTGGCTAAGATCTGTGAGCGAACAGGCTTTCGACAGAGGAATGCGAGAGACGATTGCGTTACAGTAAACCAATGCTGCAATGCGACATGATTTGTAGATGAAGTCTTGGTCAAGGAGAGGGTCTTGCGATCCGTCTGGCATATCGGAGATTCTCTGCTGAATCCAAGTTGATGTTGAAGCGATTTTAGATTTCTCTAACTCTGAAACATCGCCATCTAGTCGATTCATAGTTGCGTTAAAGAGAAAGCGCATGTCATCAAGAATGATAGCTGTTTCTTTGCCGATTTCCAACTGGGATGTAATTTTGACGAAGCTTGATGTTGCGGCAATGAACGGGATGCTGATGTGGACTGGATATTCGGACGGGTTTTTAACTAGGTGCTCAAACAATGGCTCCCAATCGTATGTGACACATAGGCAGTAATCAGTACTTGAAGAAATCAGTACTGAGATCATTTGTGGTAATTGTGACATACGTCAAGATCATCTCTCGTAAACAGTGACCTGGTCCCAGCTCGTCCAGACCTCCCTTTAATTTTATTATTTGAACTAGCCCTTCCATATGCTGCTTGACGATCTCGTGATTATTCCAATGCCATTCCGTGATTGTGATATTCAACACTGCACCAATCGCCTCATTGGAAGTTGCCAGTCTTGGATCACTGAGCATTTCATTCAGAAGGTGAAGTGATTTGGTCTTGTACCCTAGAGCAAGTGCTGCCTTTTCAGGAGACGATCTCTGGGCTTCTGCTAGGTAGCATGCCGAACTGAAGATTCCCAGGTAGGCCAGCAGTGGGCTTTTCATTGCCCAGGGAATCCAAACGTCATTGTAATGATTCGGTCCTGGCTTTCCGTCAATCGAAAATACGTATTTGGTTATGGTGTTGACGACTAGGCCGGTCAGTGTTATTTGTAAGGAGTTTCTGTGGCAGTCTTACAAGCATGGAGCAATCTTGCATTCTGAGTCGTCGGCGTGATGCCAAGAAAGTGTAGTGGATCTACGGAGGAGATGGCCATATCATGGGGAGATACACTGCCTTTTCTGCGTCTGGACTTTTGGAGCTGCCATTGGATTTTACTGTTATCGGAGCCATCTTCCCAAGAAAATTTGGCACTCGAATTGGAGTTGGCGGTATCTTGGTCAACCTGATGGTTGGAAAGTGTATGATATTGCAATTGAGAGACCATAGAGTTTAGTATTTGCTGATAACACTCTGCAGTATCGAACTGGTGTAAAGTAGCGATCGAGATCGTTGCGCCCTCCGCCTCTGTGACATCCTTGACTCCCACAGACTCCAGAGCAGGCTTTCTCACAATAGGGGTTGCAATCACAGTGGTAAATGGGTGTTCTCGCTTATCGGTCGGTGTTCTGTGCTGCCTCAGCTTCCAGCCATCTCTAATTGAGGATAGAATGCTTACTTCACGTTCCCATAAATGCATTCTGGCTGTGGGTACCTCCTGGCGCACTGTCTACATGGCTGTTGTTGGTCGCACTGAAAGTGTTAGAATCAATATCGCTTCTCCAGAACCCACTTTCCGTCCCTTGCACAAAATGGAAGAAGGATAACGCACCTTCTGCTTCCTTCTACGGCATTCAGTACAGCTCGTACTCAATTTCAGCCTCCCCTCCAAGAACTTGCTTCTGTGATACTTGTGGCGACTTTGCTGCGCCGATTCGGACATACTGAGACTGTTACTGTCTCGCCAGAGTCTCCTCCCACCTTTTGAGTCTTTCTAAATCCCAGGCTGAAAAACACGTGAGGCTGTGTTGACTTAATGCTGCAAGCCATCGGAATTTACTCGCTTAGAAACGGCTCGTGTTACATTCGCACTGCAAGAGATGGCTAAGCTACATCTAGAGACTCGATGGATCGATGGACTCGAATTCATGGGTCTATCTGTGATGCTGGTTCTCTCTGGTTCTCTCTGGTTCTCTCTTAAGGAGAGGAAACAGATGCGATCTAGGATCCGACTAGTGGCTGCCTTGGTGCCTAAGACCTAAAACCGTATCATTTCCTCGTCTACGCCGTACAGCTATGTGCGAAATTGGCTTAAGGAATGCTTAAGCGCACAGACCATCTAATAGCGGCACGGCTTAATATTTTTACCCGCACGTAGTACTTCATGGGACTTCACTGAACCGAGAGCGCGCTAATTAGGCAGCAGGGCAGAAATGGAGGGCGGCTCACTCGTAATAGCTTTTCTGCCCATCACCATCCCAATTTTAGGTCAGAACCCTAAGTTGTCTACAAATCATATGACATTGAATTATTATAATTTTTTACTTTACTAGGTCACTGTCCAATAAATGTCTATTCAAATCTCCACACAACCCTCTCAGCAAAATGGCTCACCAAGGTCTCAGCGGAAGAACTTGAACGACCCTACGGATCGACTCCAGATTAATCAGTGTTGTGTCTACGAACGCCGACTACCAGGGAAAGCTTATGTAACCGCTCATATTGAACGACTCCAGCATGGAATTTTCGAGCACCCACAGCTTGACATAACGGAATACAGAACCGTTAGCGACAACTTAGATTCTCGGGCTCCACCAGTTGAAGCAGCTCCACCAGTCGAACCAGCTCCACCGGTTGGACAAGCTCCACCGGTTGGACAAGCTCCACTGGAAAGCAAGGCTGTGATTGTACACAGGGTTGAGAAAGTCACCTTCGTAGCTCTCAGCTTTGTATTCCATGCTGAAAACTCTCTATCGCATCGGATTAAATCCGCAAGGATCGAAATAACTGTTAAACGGGATAAAAATACAGAGCGCCCTCCAAAATTTTTAAAATTTGCCCCTCACCTAATATATGGATCAATATCCCCAGAGACTTTGAAATGGACATTCAACCTAACGGGATCTTTAGGAGTATCACACGGCCCTGCCAATGCGTCGATCAATCCTTCAAAGGGTACCGAAAGGAATGCCACACTTCATAGAATGATGAAAATCCAAGGGTCAACTCGAAGACTAGACATAACCTCAACGTCGTCAACACCGGCTGCCAACAGTCATGTGATAACAGACTGCGAAGACGCAAAGCTCCTTTGGTCATTAGAGGAGAACCCTCTTCAAAAATCCGGCTTGCCAAGAGAGTTTACATTTGTCTTTCTTGTTCAATCTGATGGGGGCGTCCACTTCAATGTTGATGTGAAACCCGTTATGAGCTCTTTTCTTAGCAGCTATACACTACTGCAAAACACGTTTGCAAGATATAAGCCTTACACCCGACATCAATACTTAAACTTCCAACAACGACAAATAGGTCAATCGTTCCGCCCAAGCTCTTTAGCGGTAGATCCAAGCTCCTCAGAGGCAAACCCAAGCTCTTTAGAGGCCAATCCAAGCTTTTCAGCGGTCAATCCAAGCTTTTCGGTGACACATCCAAGCTCTTCAGCGGCAAATCTGGCACCACATTCTGCAGAATATGAGCATCTCATTCCATATAACTTCGCAGAACTCATAGATTTTGAGGAAATGGTGGAAATGCCTGGAACCACCTTCTCTATCAAGGTAAACAATCTCATCCTTATCACTATAGGATGTAAAAAATCCTAATTACTTATAAAACAGGATCTGGCTCCACCAATCGAGATTAATGCCAAGGAACCCGAGCCGTTAGCTTCGGGCGCCGTGCAGGCAGGTAGGGGGTAGGTCAGAGCTCTCTCTGGAGGTTAGAGAAGGATGGTGGGAAGAGGGGTTAGAGTTAGCGAGACTGCATACAACAAACACGCGGAGGCGGTGACGCGGATTGGCCAACATCTAGGACGGCTGACAAGAACCTTAATGAATATTCCTAAGTAACTTATGTATGTATGTATTCTATTTGTGTCTGGGCTAAGCCTAGCTGCCATGGGGCAACTTTACAACTTCTCTCGGTAACATCGGACTACTTAGATTTTATCCCCTCATTGCATAACTGACCGAATTAGGAATAGTTGCTTATAATTTTATGTATTATCTCCAGGAGCAAATCATCATACAGGAGTAGGGAAACCCCTACTAGCGTGGCTAGTTCCTATCGGACGATGGGATAGAAGCTTGGTTTCTGTCAGGTTATTATCTCTCTCTTTGATATTCGAGATTCATACATACATATCAGAGGTTGAACTTCAAATCCAAGGGACCGCTCCTGATCAGTTAATTCATTATTGCCTGCTCAAATATCCTCTAAAATGTTCCTTGACACTAGGAAGTTGTAGCATCGTTTCGCGTCCAAACGGAGGGACGATATTTCATGCACATATTCGTCTTACAGATCTTGGTTGCGCTCTCGTGCGATGTTCTGCGTGACCTTCTTCGACCATTTACGATCCTTCAAGACTCTGCGTATGCTGAAACGAGTCACGCCAACGTTGAACTCTTTCCGAAGAAAAGCAGCTATATCGCTAAGTCACATGCAAGGATCGATGGAAAGTTGGTCATATAAAGCTGTCAGTATAGGAGGGGTGATGGTCTTGGGTCGGCCGGCACGATTTGAAGGGGCTTTAGTTGACCCGAAGAGAAAGAGATTGGATCGGATGCAGCGCACCGTGCAGTCAGAACAGTTGGAAGTTTTGGCTATATCATCATCTTTCAGCGCTTGTTTATCATGTGACTTACTGCTGATCATATTCTGAATAAGAATATGCTTGGACAAGGCGAGATTTGGCGCCATTGTGGTCCAGCTGTTGATGGTGATAGGCAGAAATGCCAGTTGCAGCATCATGACTAGACGGCACTCCATTTCTGCCTTACTGCCTAATTAAGGCTCTTTCTCGGTTCCATGAAGTCCCATAAGTAACCAGGTATACATAAAAAGAATTGGGATATGCCGCTACAGTCGCTTGCACGGCCGGCTTCCCCTTGGCCTTTAATTTTTTAGACTTACATGATCAGGGTCCTCGGCCCATTACCCAAATATAGTTAAGGGTTAAGTGCAAGCTACCAAATCGCAGCTAAGGACACTGTGGCTGATCAAATTGCAGCCTCAGGTATAACAACCTCCTAAAGCATGTTGTCAAGGTTTATGAGAGTAAAGCACTAAACTCAATGTGGTTACAACTTTATAGGGATCGTGTTGCAGTAGTAACGTCCTATAGCAACAGTAAAAGACGTGTATAACTCAGCTGTATAAGTGCTCTAATTACTTAAATAGGAGCATCACCCTCTAATCTAGTGGTATATATACACTTCAGGTTAGGCTTCTAGCGTTAGGTACTAATTATATAAACAATTCCTTGATATATGTGACTAAGTTAACAGATTTTATGCCTCGCACACTAAGGCCGGCAATTTATGCCGATGCAGATATGAAAGCTACTAACAAGTACTGGGAAATATGCTACACTACGATCACTGTTAGAAGGCCTGTCAACGGCTACGAGTACAGAGGCTGAATTCAGTCGCAGCTACTGAAAGGAATCACAAAGTCTGGAAATGCGACTATTAACAAAACAAGGGCTATCCGGACCTTCGTTGTCTAGCAGGCAAATACCCTCATAGATAGACTCAATTCAAGGACCAAAGTCCATTGTAATGTTGATCTATAGCTAGTCACTTCGTGATATAAGAACCTTCATAACTAACTTTAAAATGGTCTTAATTTCGACAGCCAGATGGAAGAAGTAAGAACTAAAATCCGTTATCCAAATAACCTACAGCATATAGCTTTTGAGAAATGTACTCTGCTGTTATGACACGTCAAACACATTTAATACCCTCTACTTTATTCTCAGAGCAGGAAATCATGCAGTTGATGTTCATGCTAGATCATTCGCATTGCGCGCTCTGTGGCGTCCGCGATGATAGGCTTAGAACCACAAAAACATATAAATAAAATCCTATAAATTAATAGCCTCGACTAAATAGTCATAACTTTAAATTATATTGCAGGCCCGCCATATCTATGCCGTATAATACCATGGTCTCGTACGACAGAAACGCTAGTTGCCGCGTAACACGACGTAGGATCGCACCATCGTCTAAGCCTCGCTACGTGTGAAACGATGCTAATAAATCATATACCCGCCGTAACCATTGCTCCGATATACAAAAGTGGCGTCAGCCATAAGTTCCAATGAGCCTAATGCACAATAGAGCCAGCCTACATAAATGGCGCGCCTGGGCCCCAGAGTACTTTGTCCCAATCTATATTGTCCAACTCAAAATTTCCTGGTATCTTATGCCACTGCTGCTCTAGGTAGGCGGGATCCGACTCAGAGTTCGTCAGCAGCGGAGAGTACCTATTACCACCGTCAAGTTGACTCGAGTCCGGAGTCATTGGTATCACCCCGCCGTAGGGTCCTGGCATGGCTGAGAGCTGGTTCCTGAAAGCTTTTAATGCTGGGTGAGATGGCCTATGTGACTCGAGGACCTGGATTGAAAGTTCCAGTAATGTCAAAGCTGGGGGGGACTGGCTTTGGGCTTGATACAGCATGTGCCATACGTCCGCAATCTCCTCTCCACTCCAAGGGGTATCCTGTGGACGGTCCTCCGAGCAAGCATCCAAGACCAGAACAATGCATGCAAGAAAGATACCGTGCAGAGTTATGTTTATACGCAGACGGAACGACAAAAAAGGCAAAGTTTCCTTCCTTAGAAGATGCTCCACGTAAATAACGAGCCTCGCCGACTTGAGGCACTGTTTTCTTGAGTAGGCAACCGACGGATCGACGATACCGCGGATCAGGTATGGTAAATGGAGCTTGCAGAGCTGGCGGTTGACCAGGATATTAAGGGCATACCGCTGGACCGTGATGCTAGGAGAGCGCCGGGGATCGGAAGCAGGCAGGGCATCCAAGACAGGGTCGTCGAGTAAGAAGAAGTTCGGCATCGCTCGTATGAACTGATTGAGCTTTCTGTCTACTTCCATAACTCGGAGGTGCGTCATCTGGCGGCCGGCGATGGGGCTCCCATCTAGGATATTATGCAATACCTCGGCTAAGCGGATTCGCTGGATAAGGTAGGACACGCTTGTCGGCTCCTCAATTGACCGGTTGATGACCTCCTTTCCTTCGATAATCTCTTCATCATTGGCATTCCGGGGTTTCCTGACCGCCATGTGCCTTGGAGATATTGTATGCGTCTCCTCGTGTGGTGCGCTGAACTGTGAAAGCATCCTATATCGTTCCGGTCAGTTTGATCAGCGAATATGCAGGTCTGAAGGAACCGTACCAATTGGCCATGACGATATACCACCAGGCACGCCGACCCATTTCGTGTTTGATGCTATTTTTCTGCGGGGGAGCTGATGAGGCGCTGTTGGGGAGGTCAATGCAATACAGAGAGAGCTCGCGACCCATGGCGGTAGACTCGGCGATGAGGGAACGTACGCGGGCAGAGACGCCTTCGAGGCTACAGAGGACATTGAAGAGTATGATCATTCCCTGGATGCACTCGAGAGAGGCATAACCCATGCGCCTACCGTAGTCGATGACATCGAGTGCGGCCTTCAGCCATGCCGTCGTTTGTGAATTCGCGTCTGTGGCACTAGTAACCGAGATCCCGGGCAAATGCAACGCCCTGGCAAATGCAACGCATTTCCGGATTTTACGAATATATTTTAATTAATTATTCCACCACCACCACTTAATATTTTCTTTAGATATTAAGGAAATAAGTAGGGCTAATATATATAAAGAGATTAAATTAATTAAGATTAGTCTTTGAATCGAACAGGCAGTGTAATCTGGCGCCCTTTGCGAGTTTTAACCCCTCCTTCCCCCTCTATATTATCCGAACCTCCTTCTTCTTCAGCTATACTATATAAAGTAGCCGTGGTTTTAATCGATTTTCTAGCCCTTTTTGTGACTATATTAGGCTTCTTAGCCTTACAGATTGTAGTCTGTAGGTTTTTCTTGTATACTAAGACCTTACTCTTCTTCTGAGCCTTTAACTCCTTCCGTAATTGAGCTACTGTAGCCTTTTCTATTATAGCCTCAGTATGCTGCTGTTTTCTAATCTCTTTCTGATGGACTTCTTCAGCTTCTTGAGCCTCCTTTTGCTCCTGGAGTTGATGTATATATACAACTGTAGCTGGAGAGTAGCAGACAGGTAGTCCTCTATCTTCCCCTACTAGATTAAGCCTCTTATTCTTCTTGCCCTTCTTCTTTTGTAGCTTAATTGTATAGTGTAGACCCTTATTCTTATGCTTTAGAATAGCAAGTTCTGCAGCAAGGACTTTATTGGTTTTAAAGAGCTTTTGCTGTAAAATTGAACTAGGACTCTGAATATAGGACTTCTGAAAATAGCGAATTGATTTCAAGGATCAAGGAGTCTTTAGGAGTGGTAAATCACTAGTAGAGGATATAAGAGGTGGCCTAATAACCTAAGAGAGGATTTTTTCGGAATCAATTGGCTAGAGACCAGATTTCTGCCAAGCATACCGGATATTATCCTCTATAAAAGCAGCTACCTAAGCAGTTTCAAAAAGGGAATAAAAGAGTGCTTTTGATATTGAAACCTGACCTCCCCTACTATTCATTAATTTATCGATCCCTTAAGAATATGCTGTAGAGAGTGGCTGAAATAATCCAACATCAAGAGGCTGTAATTGATATATTGTATAAGGGGGTAAAACCAAGAGAATAATACTATAAGAATCAGCATAATTAACGAATTCTAAATTAATATGACTAGAGTGACCATCAACTATAAGGAGCCTCTTTTGATTAGCCCTCTTAGGCTTTATATAACGCTCAAACACTTGTTCAAGCTATAATCTACTGATTTTATTTGATGATTATCCAGATTCAGAAGTAATGAAATAAGCGATTGAATCCTCTATAATATCCTGAACCCAGCTTATACGAAGGTCTTGTAATATACCTGGATAAATAAGGAGAGGTTTAATTGATTGCCCAGTAGCTGAAATGCAGGCTAGGAGACTAATAAACTCTCTACTGCCAACTTGGCGTGCCTTTGTAACCCTGCCAGAATCATAAGCTAAAGAAGCTATAATACGCTTTAAGGTACACCCAAAGCCAATAAGAAATCCCTTTTCATCAAAATTATATATATTTTCGGCTGTAATATGATATTTTTTGATTTTTTCAGTAGCCTAGTAATAAACAACTATATTAGCCAGATTCTAGATTATATATAAGGGATTAGGGTTATTATAATATATACAAGAGTAAAGAATAGCTCAAACATAGGTCTATATTCAGACAAAACACGAATATTATCAATGTTCCTTAAATAAAGGCTTTTTAGCTGGTCTGAATAATAGCGTACAAACTGGCCAGCCTAGTTCTTCCCTATAGGGGCTCCTTGTATCTCTTCTGTAAGGGTTTTGACAATTGCAGTTGTTGGAGGTAATCCGCGATCACTTAAATAGTTGATCCTTGTTATAAGAACCTCTTCTTGTAGTATTGTTAGGGCTTGGTGGAGGTTTGAATTGACCTCAGCTCGTAAGGAGGTAATTCCATACATTCTTCTTGAAATCGTTGACTTTGAAACACCATACTTTCGTGCTACAGCAGCATAATCCTTGAATTCTCCGCTTTTAATTGAGCTAATTGCCTGCTCAATAAGTGCTGATCTGGTTGAGTTAGCCATGTTTGAAAATAGTGGGGATAGTGGGGTTTAGGGTTGCATTTGTACGGGAGTTGCATTTGTGCGGGATCTCGGTTATATAAGCCGCGCGCATTATCGTGAGGTGTCCAAGCATATGCGGTACAGGCGCATATACTCAACAGTAGCAATATGCAACCCAAATCGAAGCGGTTGTTGCGCTCAAGGTTATCATAGATTCCCTCCACCAGCTGCGGCAAGATTGTCAAGTGGACGATTTGGTGGAAGTGGCTGACGTCACTGATATACTTTTGCACCCGGACAAGGGCCTGGTCACGGTTCGGCAACCATATACATCTGAGCAGTTCCATTGTATCTACACCACTGGCCGCGGTACCCGGTCCATTTATGAAAGAGGACGGTTTAGTAATAAGGTGGATGGAACAAATACGGAATGTGATGCGATCTGCGATCGAATAGTCCTAGAGGTTGCCAATCGTTAGACTGTACGCGCATATGGGTATAATATACCCCGGTATAGGCAAGCACAATAGGTAAACTCACCAGCGGCTTTCCTCCTAAGCAAGACCTCTCAAGCTTCGAGGCGTCTGCGGTCAGACGTTGCAGCCACTCTTGCACGACTGTAGAGTCGCCGGATAGTGAGGTGATCGATGACAGTCGGTTCGTCTCGGGGTAGCCATTGTTTGTCCTGGACGACAGCGATTGCTGCTCCAGTTCATGTCCGATACGTTGGGGTTCTTGGGAAGTACTGTCCAATGCAACTAACGTCTCAAGCCGTTGTAGCCGTGACAAAAGCTCAGCAGCAGTGATCTTATTAGCAACAGACACATCCTTTACAACCGATACGTCCTTCTTCCGGTTGTCGGAATTCTGTGGGCTACAGATATCTCCGCGGGTTGTGCAGTTTGAGCAAGGAAAAACAAGGCTGCACCGTAACTTGCGCGTTCTGCAGAGCCTGCACGACAGCGGTCGCTGTTGAGGCTGGCGACCCATTTGAGGCTCTTAGTCGCGTACTTTTTGTGCTTCTTGGTTGGTATTGCAAATTTCTTTTCCTACAGGGGCGCGGCGTCACAAGCGATAAATTGAGTTGCTAAGGGGTGCTCAGGTCCATGGAATGCCGGCAGGGTCCATGGAGAGCGTCTGGGACCCATTGGGCTTTTTAACGGTTAAAAGTCTAACTATTCCGCCCAATGGCATGTAATTCAAGTCGGACTTATCCTTAGCCGCGGACTCTAAATTACTAATACAGTAACTTAACTTAACTTAACTTAACTTAACTTAATCACTAGTTAAATTACTAATACAGTAAATTACTAATACAGTAATCTCTGTTTATGCCATAACTAGTTAAACCGGAACTCCGGTCATGCCGCAAATTTACCCGGAAATCCTTTGGCTTTTATATATGGGATATCCAGAATCTCCCGAACATATTCTCTGGATCCCGGTATAAAAAGAGATCTTAATATGCATCCTCTAGCTGAGCCAGTAGCTAAAAGGCCTCGAATTGCTATTTCAAATGCTCAGAAGAAGGCTTTACGGACCTGGGTTTTGGCCCCGGAAGGTGGAAGGAAGACACAGATGCATCTACTTGGTGGAACTTAACCTACGGGAATCCTCTTAGTCTTTCAACTGCGAGTGACATTCTCTCGTCTCTTGATTCTGTTTAATGCGAAGGCAAAGAAGGATCGCTCTGCTAGGTGGGAGGTTTTAGAGGCTGCGTTATCTGATTGGGCCTTACGATTTGATTAAGCTCATTGCACCGTTACAGGGGATCTTTGCGGCTAAAGGCAACTAAGTTCTAGAATAGCCTACCTGAATATGAAGGATTTGAAAGTCCAAATTGGAGTGAAGGCTGGTTAACTGGATTTAAGTCTCGATTTAACTTTCATCTGCATCGAAAAGCTGGTGAATCTGGATCAATTGAGAGACATTTCAATTCAAATTGAGAGGCCAAAGACATTAAAGCTCTATTTCGGCATGAAAACACCTATAATATGGATGGAACTGGATTTCTTTGGAAAAGGCTCCCGAATTCAGGTCTAACGACGTCTTCAATTGGAAAGAAGTTTGATAAAACTCGAATTAATTTCAACTCTTGCTGTAATGAGGATGGCAGTGATAAAGTCCTTATTAGGCTTATTGAGAAGTCACAAAGGCCCGGTTGCTTTACTGAAAATAAAGGATTCTTTTGGCGTTGGAATTCTACACCTTGGATAATTTATCAAATTATAGTTAACGTGGTTTGATAATAGAGTTCAAAGATCTGTCCTTCTTTTAATGGATAACTTTAGTGCCCATGAGGTTGCAGTTGAATTAATTCAACAGAACAATCAACAACTTAAATAGACTCTAATCGAGTTGTTTCCAGCTAATACTACTTTAGTCTTTCAATCACTTGATCAAGGGATTATTCAGAACTGGAAGTGCTACGTCAAGAAATAGCTTTTATACTTCCTTGTAGCTGAATTTGATTCTGGTGGAGATTATACTAAAGCACATCATGTTCTACGAGCAATTGAGTGGGGTAGTTCAAGCATAGGGAGTAGTAGAATCTCAGACAATAGTCAACTGTTGGCAAAAGGGGTTTCAGTCACAGTCTATAAATCCATGGATTGAGTCTCTTGATCTTATTCAGGAAATTCAAGCTACAGTTAACTCTGTAGCTATAAATGAAGGGATTCAAGAACTTGCGGAGATCAAGAACTTGCGGATATTAAGAATTTTATTCCACCTAAAGAGGGAAAGATCTCGATTCAGATTAAGATATAACTAGTCAAATAGTGACTCACTACTCCCTTTCTAATCAAGATCAGGATTAAGAAGATGGTGTTGAGGATATGGTTACAAAGGTCTCAATATCCGACGTAATTTCAGCTTTAAATACCCTGAATTGATCCTTTGCACTAATGGTTTCGGTATAAACAGAGATTACTGTACCAATCCTATGCACTGATTGTCGCGCGATCATGTAGCACCAGTCGTACCCATCTTTGGCCTCGCTTCAATTCCTTCAAGTAGGAAATATCTCTCACGAGACAACGCTACCGTGTTGGAACGTTACTACATCAACAGTAGGTTTTACTGTGCGGTTCTCTTCGGAAAGGCGGAGATTGAATCACCCAAGGCTCCAAGTCCAGGCCGACATAACAAGATCACGCCCACACGGTTCTCCGCATTGATAGTTATTCAAATTCCCGTGTATTTTGATTATATACAGGGTCAGTGGCAACAATAGGTGATTGGAAATGAAGTATGTTGAGCCATATATTGACCTGTTCTGAATCTACCAACCAACCAACCTCGCAACCTCAACCTCCCCCCCCCCCCCCCCCCCCAAAAAAAAAACCCAAGCGGAACCCTCTAGTTGGCCTTTCAGCGCGTAGCCTCCAATGCTGTGGCATGCTCAACTACCACCGAGCGGTCATCTATATACACATTTTTCGCCTTACCTTCGACGACAGATTTCAAGTAGCCGCGGAAATCAACGGGCTCAAAGTCCGGATAGAGCTCTTTGGAAGATATATAGCCGAGATACTTCGCGTAATCCGGATTGTTATCTCCACGAACACCCCATGAGAGTCTATGCTCAGCCAGCAGTTGTGAATGAAGCGTAGCTAAATCTGTAGGGTCCTTCTCAGCCAAAAGTCGGCATTGCGCAACCCTATCGCGGATAGTCTCATCCGCAACCTGCCCAAGTTCCAATCAGTAAGGTCACGTGAAATGTTATCTACCACCCTCGGCATTACTCACATAGTTTCTCTCCAACTTCTCCCCACTTATCTCCTCCATTAGATTATAGATCTGATTTTGCGTTATTACTGTGTTATACGCAAACACCATTCTGTTTAATGTCCGTTCGTCAACGATAATCTTAGCAACATAGTGGCCAATATCTCTCATGTCTGTAAGCGCTGACAGCACATTTCCTCCACCAATGATCTCCTCAGCAACTCCAAAGGATACATAGTCCACTTTGCCAGACGGAACTCTGGGAAATGCAATCTGGTACCACCAACCTATGTCGATGATTGTGTACGGAAGCCAGAGTTGCTTAACGTGATTGTATACGCGTTCTTTCTGTAGAACATGATTCATTACGAAGTGCATCACCAAATGAGATACCAATGTGACTTACTTGGTCTCGCACCCGCATAATTCCTCCGGGAGAAGTGATTGTACCGAACCCACACGGTACGAACCGCTTGATCCCGGCTCTCTTTGCTGCGTTGGCCAGAGATATTTGATCTTGCTGTTGTGTGGCGCTTTCTCTCACAGAGCTGATCAAAACATCGATCCCGCGTAAAGCCTCGGTCAGCACTTCTTCAGGGCCCTCCAGGTCTCCTTCACGAATCTTAACATTTCGTTGGCGCAAAATCTCGACAACGGGTTTATCCATAGATGCTGGTCTCACTAGAGCAAAAATCTCCTGCATATCATTGAACAGAAGCACTCTGTTAGCCAGGAACTATGACTGGATGGTGAACCGTTATCCCTACAAAATTGCCTGCCTGAAAGAGTCCATCTATGATAGAGCTGCCTGTGGCTCCTGTGGCTCCGACAAGCAAAACCTTCGTTTCCACCATCACGTCGTTTTGAGATCAATATCTTCGCAGAAGCCTGCCGGCCACTCAGGTCGATCCAAAAGTCTTAGAGACGCAGGCAAAACAAAACAAATAGTTGCAAGGAGTTGGGCGACGAAACCAGGAACAGCGACCTGCCTGGTCAATATATTTTAGTATCCGTGCCCGCGATGGAAAGTGTCGATCATAGGTTACCTATCATTCTCCCTACTTTATTATTAATTCAATTGCTCATTTACTTTTGTGTGGGATTACGAATCAGTAAGCATTATTGGCAATGCTTTGAAATCAAACAAATTGAAGGCATCTGTAATTGGTGCCATTGTTGGAGCAAGGTGGTGGAGCGCGACGGTTTGGTAGTCCTACAGGCAAGAAGCATGAAGCATAATTACCAGCCAACATAACGACAAGTAACGCGGTGGGGAAGTTGGTGACGCGTGTCCAGGGTAAGGGTCGAAGTATGGGCAAAGTCGGCCGATATACGCTGGTTTTTTTTTTTCGTCCGCGAGCCGTGAAGCTCCGTGGTGCACATATGGCGGTAACGGCTTTATGGTACCGCATTAGATGTCAGGGCCGAGAGTAAAGTCAGATTATGGAACGGAAACTTACTGATTGTTCAGCAATGTATTACATGGTATTGGCCAGGACTGGATGTGGAAACTCTAGCTCGGCAACGGCCGCGGACTCTCCATGGACACACTGTCATCCGCGGACGACCCTGTCGGCATTCACCATAGGTAGGCCTATTTGACCACTGAAATGAGTACCGGCTTTCCTGGTAGATTCCGCAAATTGAGATGTCCGTAATGACAGCTTGAAGCTCCCAGACGCGGACACACTCGGCCAAGAGCCTTCTTTGACAAGATCTACATAGTTGCTTGTCCAGGCGTTGTTGGTCAATGAAGAGGTAGTATATTAATCGTAGATGCCACACTTTTGGCCACCCTTCTAACCTGTCTCCCTCTGGACAAGCAAGACCTTCCGTTGGCATACTTGTTATGCTCGCGTCTCATTGCGGCGGCAAACTGCAGTATCAAGGCCCCACCTCTCCCGCCGACAGCTCTGTCATGGCAGTGATAGACATATTAAATCATTTTTAAAAGTACTCTAGCGGGGTGTTCTTATAGATATATCCATCGTTCACAGGTAGCATGCTATAAGCGCAGTAAGCCGCAATTTTTTTCTTATCCACTCCGGAGATTCATACTAAGTGTAGCAAATATAAAAGTCTACTAGTCCAGCGATTTCTACCTACTACTTCTCAGTGGCTGCTATTGTCGCACAGAAATAGATATGGCTACTCTCACTGCTCTCTCGACACTCCGAATGGCGAGCGGCGCGTTCTTTTTCGCAAGTCCAGAGCTCGCGGCTAAGACGTTCTCTATGCCGACCGCAAAGCCGGTAGCTATCGTTACTCGAATGGTAGGTGCTCGAGATTTAGCGGTCGGTGCACTTCTTCATACCTGTCGTCGTGGAAACAATAGTCAAGTCCTTTCCCGTAACGCTGATGCCCAGCCCAACAATCCCGTAAGTGCGAGCACCCTCCTTAATTAGTTTGTTTTTCATCTTAACCAATAATAAGGAGTTGCGACGAGCGTTGTTGGCGGCGATTGCGATCGATGCCTTGGATGCCCTGGGCTACTTATGGTGCTATTGGGAGGGAAATTTGTCGGTCGATGATTTGAAAGCTTTGACCGGAGGGGCTCTGCTCCTTCTAAGTGTGCAAATATTCGCTTTTTACGAGGCTCCCTCTCAGAGTACCCATGCTTCTAGGAAGTAAGCTGGCCCGGAATTTTTCCACGAGTTCGGATATTTCATTCGGCGTCTTGATTATTGGTGGTGCTAGGCTTGATTCCAATAGTAGTGGACTACCCCGTGCATATGGGGTCAGGGCAACATATTTATTAGTTCTTAGTCTGCGTCTTTAGTTTCAATATGGTTCGATATTGCCATTGAAGGATACTGGTTGTGGACTTAGAGGACGCTGGCCTGGCTAGACTTCCTTAGCCTACTGCTTTTCCCTGGTGTTCTCACCACCACTGGTTGCCTCCCTGAAGCCTTCATCATATGCGGCTCCGCTCCCACAGCCTCTCTTGGAACATCAACTTCCAAGAAATAGAAAACCGACTTCAAATCGAAATGAGACGTTAGATAAAGACCGGGCCAGAAAGTCTCATGGTTTGCCTACACATCGAACCGCAGGAGCTGGCTATCCCTGAAGCAAGAATTTAATCTATTGGCCCAGAATGGACACTTTACAAGGGTTAAGAATGTCCGCGGAGTGTTGATCTCGCATGTTTGTTAGAAACGAATCCAGCGCGCGCCGAGATTTCGGTACCGCTTTTGTGGGGCACGGCTCCAGTCATTACAGTAGCACAAATAATGGCTTGCCGCCACCAGTAACCCCGCTGGTCTTTATTTACTCTGATTATCGGAACATCTTTATGCTATCCTTTCAGACTACGTTGCACATTGTAATGCCGCTCGCGGACATGTATGGCTTTCTCCCCCTGTCCTACATATTTTGAATGCCGACAGGGGCTGTCCGCAGGTGATAGTGCGCCCAAGATCCTACCCCCAACTGTCAGCCGTATCAGCCATGACTATGAGACGACTGACATGTCATCGGCAGAAGACCCAGGCTGTCTCAGGCTGGGTGCTGTTCATAGTATGCTCTATTGCGATGCCTCGACATCACAATAACTGCGAATATTGGGGTACAATTGAGGAACCATTTGAGCATATTCTGTGGCATTCGCCAACCCCTCCAACGACCGCTTGCATTACTAAGCAGGTGTCCGCTATGCATCGTCTGTCGTACGTTATTGTATCCTCCATTTCTTGTCCGGGAACATGTACCGTGTCGCGCCGTTCCCGCTGGCTCCGCTATTTGAGCTCGGGTCCGGTAGATAGCCAGTAGATGCCCTGCCACAGTAAGCCTCGCCCTGCGTTTCTTGCAAGACCTTGCAGGTTGAGTTGTCAAGCTCGATCCCCGGAGGCGGCTTTCCTATCTGCCCCAAAAGTAGGTTTTCGCTAAGCACACAGTACAAGTGTTTATGGCCCTCCAGTAACCCATTCACCATGGCCTATGCTCGGAGGCGCGGTTTCCCGCCCGTCAGCGGGCAGCCTGGAACGTTCAAGATGTTCCGGAGTTGCATCTAAAAGAGGCTGGGAACTCCCATCCGCTGCATTGTTAACTGGAGCATGGAGACGATTAGTACAATAGTAACTTCGATGCGAGAAGCCCAAAAGAATTGGAGGAGCTGAAGGAGGCACCGTGTGCTAGTAGTTTACGCCATAGCTTACCAAGAATATCGATGTGATCAACGTCAAACTCTTTGAGGACTTGCGAAACCATTTCCCTTGTCGCCTTATAGTCGCTCACAGAGCCATGAACAACTATCGTTTTGGTTCCAAACTCAGTCGTAATATTTGCCGCCAACTTCTCTGCTCTTGGCTTTGATCCTTCCGACAAACAATGAATCGCTACAGCTGCGCCACTTCTGGCAAACCCTCTGGCAATAGCGGCGCCAACACCATTCTCCCTCCCTGAGCCTGTAATTAAGGCGGTCTTACCCGCAAGGGAGAGTGTATCCGGCGCCATAGTAATTCGAGAACGCTGGGAAAGAAGGATATTGATAGAAGCATTAAATGCTAGAACGAAATCGGAGACTAGGTGGACTGAAGAATAGATTATATACGTATTGAAGTGAATATGAATAACTTGCGGTAGTGCTTGCAATATGCGCTGCTGGCCAAATCTCTGGACGGAGACTACCCTTCCATACTCTCTACCTCATTATTAATCCAAATAGTCATTAATTACTTAGTAAAATGTGACATTACAAATTATGACGCATGCTTTGAAATCAAGCGAATTGAGGATATCCGCATTGGTGCCATCAATGGAGCATGGCGATGGAGCGTAGCAGTTGGGGAGTCTACAAGCAAAGAGGCATAACGGTCAAACCAATGCAACAATTAGCCAGGTAAGAGAAGTAACGCAGGGGGGGGTTGGGGGGGGGTTGGTGGAGCGTGTGCAAGCTATACCGGTATGGAAAATAAGCTTATTGATCCATCAGCAACTGGAAGGGATCCACAAACATGACAGGTATTTCACGGCATTGGCCAGGACCATTGTGGAAACCCCGATTCGGCAAGTCCTGCGGATTCTCCATGGACACCACCCTCAATCCGCGGACAGCGTTCGCCATGGGTAATCGTTGTGACTGCCGAATTAAGACCCCACTTGCCTTTTCAATTCTGCAAGTAGAGATGTCAGGAGTGACAGCTTTTAAAGCTCCCTGAACGAAACCAGCCTACAACACCCCCATTTTAGGTTGTCAATCTAACACCAAGGAGCTAATGTGGGTTGGGCAGCCTGAGCTCTGGCCCAATAAAGCCTCCTTAAGCCCCAAGCGGCAAAAGGTGGAATGGCATGATCGCACAAAAAATCCGGATTGCAAGTATTTCTCATCTAAGACAAAAGACCGCACGCGTTCTGAAATTTCGCCGAGAAACATCATCTCAAAGGACTCACTGTTATAGTACTTTCAACTCTCACCGGCTCATAGAACCATTCGGCCATGGGTACCATTCGTGTCGGCATAATCGGACTGTCAGCTGCCCGAAACTATGGGGGCCCTGGAACTTGGGCCGTTGCTACGCATTTGCCTGCCTTGCAGAATTCCGCTAACTACGAAATTGTCGCCCTGGCCAATTCCACCGTCGAGTCAGCGAGGCGATCCATTTCTGCTCATGAACTCCCCCTTTCCACCAAAGCCTATGGATCTCCCGAAGACATCGCCAGCGATCCGGACGTGGATCTTGTTGTGGTGTGTGTCCAGGTCCAGAAGCACTACGAGCTGGCAAAACCTGCACTTCTCAACAAGAAGAAAGTCTTGGTCGAGTGGCCTATTGCCGCAACAACCAATGACGTCGAGGAGCTTATGCAGCTGGCAAAGGACAATGGCGTCGACACAGCTGTTGGTCTTCAGGCTCGAGCCGCACCCGCTATTCAGAAGCTAAAGGAAATTCTTTCTAGTGGACAAATTGGCCGAGTTCTCAGTTCGACTGTCGTTGGCTCGTCGAGCAAGCTCAACACGGAGACTTGGGCCGAAGACTTAAAGTACTATCTCGATATTTCCAGTGGGGTTGAATTTGCCATAGGATTTGGTCATTGTACGAGCTAACAATCCTACTACTTAGTATGTTTCGCTAACCATAGCAGTCCTGGACACATTTATTCAAGTGTTAGGTGATATTCCTCACCCTCAGGCTATACTGGAAACTCATTTCCAGACGACCAGTCTTCTGGGTTCCGATGGCAAAGTCGTTAGTCCAGCTTATCGAAAGACCGATCCGGACCACATTTTGGTACAGGGGAAAACTGAAGACGGCATAGTTGCATCGTTTGCCATCCGTAAGACAAAGGACCCTGTTGATGATACTGGTATTCGATGGATTATTTGCGGCACCAAGGGGGAAATCTCCATTACCAGTCCCGAATTTTGGCAAAGGCAGGACAAGGAGGTGCAGTTGCAGGTCAAGATCGGCAGCAAGCCAGCACAGATAATTAACTTCGATTCTTATAGAGTGCCGGCCTCAGAAAACGTGGCACACATGGCTTCTAATGTTGCATCTCTATATGATGCGTTTGCAAAGGGCGATACAGAAAAGTATGCCACATTCGAGTCCGCCGCCAAGACACATCGATTGTTGGACAGGATTAAGAAGTATGCTGTAATTCAATAATCGTCACGAGATATAATACAACCAACAGAGCTAGCCTGTGAGAACAAATCTAGAACTTATTTTCGCCAAACAGTGCAATGGCTTGTAACTTGTGACAGTAATTCCTAGAAGTATCTGTTGTATTAATATGACCGCGGTTAATGATCATTGGAATCGTTCACTTCGGCATCACGGCTGGATTTGCTGTCTATCACGGCTGGTGCTAGTGTCTTCCACTATAGAGATCACGCCACTCACAAGGCTGGCCTCACCAATAACGGGGCTGTTTCACCTTGTAAGTCGCTGACTTGCTTACCTAGCGTATATGGGGTTTGGCTACATTCCCGACCGTAAAACACAAACGGCGCCAAAGATGTCTATACAGTTCCGTAATATCGCTCCGGAGTCCTAGCGACTATCTCTAATACCGGCTATTGTGGCTTCCAAGGTTACAATAGCCTTATTCTACGCAGTCGGTAGGAATTCTCTCTAGCTAATATTTCTCAACTACTCATTCAAACCTCTCATTCAAATTACTGCTTAATTATCTCGCAAGTATCATGCAAATTATGACTAACACATTCATACGAGCTACATGTGGTAATCTACTTGGTGTTTAACAGTTATAGCACAAGAAGGACTAATAATTTCGGTGAGGAACTTGATAATAGGTACAAAACTCCTGGAAAGCAGAAGTGATATTGAATAGAGTGTAATTGTAATGGTTCAAACCCGTGGGCATCATGCATGGCAAATAAAGACAGCACAGCTACTATCCTACACTACAAGATGCCACTCGCTCGATACAGCAGGAATTCTTTGCATAAAGAGCCCGCCAAACGCCACATTGCTCCTGGATGTGCGGTAGTTGGAAAAGGAACAAGCATGGAGAACTTGATGGGGGTAGTTTCCACGATTAGTACAGTAATATTTCTAGCAGTTCTAAAGAAGATCAAAATAAGCAAAATATGGAGAATGGCACACGCTTCATCTTACTGGTCGCTACTATATTAAGCCTCTTACCGGACCACGTTCAGTCTCATGAAGCTGGTGATATAGACCCCGGAAACTAAGGGGCCTGATCGGATTGGCGTATGGAGTTTTGGCATATGGAGGCTCCATATGCGAATCCGATCAGGCCCGAAGACGGCGCTTACCCCGGGCATGGCAAAGAAATTGAGCCTTGATTGCAGGTGAAGCAGCGGCATGGAACTAACTGAAAAATTAATATCAGTCCTATAGAGGCCGAGGACTAGCTAACCTGATTGAATTGTATTGCCCGCGGGAAATATTGGTGACTTAGGAGACTCTGGCCGCAGTGTGTCCGCGGAACGGTCGGTGTAGCGGAAGTGCAAGTAAGTCTCGAGACCTGCACAACGCGAGAGCCAGCATAATGTTGGGCCTAAGCACCCAGTGCTAGCTAGAAGACTGAGTTTAGTTAGAAAGCTTGGCGTACCAGCGATAAGCAGAAAAGCCGGCATGCTGGGCAAGCAGATAGAGTGTATAAAATGACTCCTCGTTGCAACAGCCGATATCCACAACCGCGTCTGATATCAATTTCTGGAAAGCAGTAATATCGGGTTCGGCCACATTTTAAATATCTTTCTTTCATTCTTTGGTTTCTTCTGTCAAGAAACTACATTGCCGCAGTGGTACTAAGTCAAAGATCCTACAGCCACATACAGCCAAAATGAAGGTCTTGGTTATCAGAGCCACTGGCCACCACGGGGCCTCAGTTATAGATGGCTTGCTTGAAGCGGGAAACTTTGTAAGATCAAAAGATAAATATTACTTTAAAGAAATGGCTAACCTGGGACTGTCGATGAAACCGCTCAGACGGTTCAAGCCTTTGTACGACCAGAGTCTATGACCAAACCAGCTGTTGAGAACTTGCGAGATCGAGGAGTTGAAATCCGTGAATGCGATATTAACGGACGTCTAGCCGAGCTTGTTAAAGCGCTGGATGGTATTGATATCGTGATAAGCTGTGTAGGCACTCTACAGCTAGATCAACTATCCCTTGTCAATGCAGCCAAAAAGGCCGGGGTGAAACGATTTGTGCCATGTGGATTCATTACAGTAGCACCTCCAGGAGGAATCATGCATATGAGAGATCTGGTTTGTCTCCATACTACAATTTGTTTCGTGGTACTTTGGGTAACGTACGACGTCTTATCTACAGAAAGAGAGAGTGTACAACCACATCAAGCAGCTTCGGCTTCCATACACAATTATCGACGTTGGCTGGTGGTACCAAGTTGCCTCCCTTAGAGTTCCATCTGGAAAGGTCGATTACGTCGCAGTTGGACTGGCGGAAGAGATTGTCGGTAAGGGGAATATCCCTTCAGCACTCACAGATTTAAGGGACGTTGGACGTTATGTCACCAAGATTATTATTGACGAGCAGACATTGAACCGAATGGTGTTTGTGTATAATACAGTGATGACGCAAAATCAGGTATATGACCTGATAGAAGAGATGAGCGGGGAAAAGCTTGAACGGAACTATGTAAGTAAGCCGAAGGCGGCTGACGGGGCTTCCTTTGACTCTTGCTAATTAGAACTTGTGATAGGTTGCAGACGAGAGCATCCATGCCAGGGTTGCAGAATGTAGGGCTTTGGCGGGAAAAGACGCTACTGATCCGGTAAAGCTGCACCCCCTATTTCTGGCCGAATACAAACTATCTTGGGGAGTCCGTGGGGATAATAATCCGGACTACGCTAAGTATCTTGGATATCTAACTTCAAAGGACCTGTATCCAGACTTCGAGCCCGCTGGTTTTCGCGATTATCTTAAATCTGTCTTTGAAGGAACAGCGGTGGTGTCTATAGGAATTATAGGCTGAATTTTTGACCTATATTCCCACACAGGTGCTGATGCGGCGCGACTTTAAATGGACCGTGCAGGTGCTATTGCATAACTTGGAATCTAGGAGATAAATTTCAGTGAAGATATTCGCCATTCCTATCCTATCTGCCATTGCTGAGGCACCGGATTCCAGAGTTGAACGTTCCCACTTTGCAGCAACCGACCAGCCATGATAAAGATCATGAGGATGCGAATACATCACGGCGTGTCCTGTAACTGCACCAGAAGATTGCCCTCCACGTACTATTCTTTTCGGGTCTCTACTGAGGCCATAAATGTTATCCCTAATCCATTCCAAAGCAGGTCACTGTAGGCTAGCACTCTTGTGAGATGGCCCGCATTTGGATACTACGCCGAGCACCACCGCTGGTCAGCCAGAAGTCCAAAGATTTGGAGTGGGGGAAGCCGGCCGTGCAAGCGAAGATCGGACGCCAATTTCGCACATGGCTGTACAAAACTGCCCGTAACTTATCAGCAGACTAAGTGCAACCACCACTTATTTTACGCCGATCCTTCGGTGGTTGAACTTTAGTCTACGGTGGCTGAGCTGCTAGCCCCTCGCCACCGCATTCCTCGTCCTGGTCCTTATCCCATCTTTCTGGGCGTGTACAAAAAGCCCTGACCATTTTTTAAATCAGGCACCAATTTCGGTGTACAGTCGCTTGCACGGCCGGCTTCCCCCACTCCAAATTTTTGGACTTCTGGCTGACCAAGGGTTCATTATATATTAATTAGTTATTAATATCAAATTCAAGACTAGAATTTAATATCTCAAATATTTATCGATTAATTTCCTTTAAATTCTCAAATGTTAATCGTATATAAGTAAATAGCTAGGGAATGTAAATCAAAATATTTAGAAATAGTTAAGTTATTGCAGTTTTAAAATCGAGGTTTTTGTGGTAAAGTTAGCAGTATCGCTTACTGATGAACTGCGTATCGCCACAACAGTAGGATATATTGTGTCTTTATTCAGATATTCGAGAGCTGTATTCAGCTCTATTCGGCTCTAATTTAGCACGTTCAGATCCAGTAGCTGTTGTTCGCCACCGATCAGCTTACACCTGCGTTAATGCAGCTGATACTTTGACTCAACTAACTAACTACAGAACGTCTGAATAGCCTCCTTATATATTCGAATATTCAGTGATTCCGCCGATATTCGGCGCCGGATATCGGTATGTCCTGCCCTGGGTTCTGGGGCTGGATTCATGTTATCACCACTAAAATCAGGCCGTATTCGGATGCCAGTTCCCCTTTGCCACCTTAGTCAGCATCCATCAAACAACCTGAAAATATGTCCATCCTACATCGACGCCTTGTACACTCGACTTCCCAGCCCCTCACTCTCCTCACTCTCCTCCCTTAGCCCCCTTGAGCGTCGTCGGCCTTCCTTGGTTTTGCACCCTGTCTTTGTACATTTCCGCCTAAGGGTGCCTTGCATTTACGAGTTCGTCATTTCGGCCTCAGGCGGCCCGTTTCATGGGCCACCATATCTAGCATTTTCCATAGACAAACGATTGCCCAGGTGTATCGAAATATCCTCTAAAGACTCTAAACCCCCATTTAGCACATCCCCTGCTGGCTGATACTGTGGTCAGATAGCAGTTATGCATATCGCGATCCTCACCTTCGACGGCTACAACGAGCTTGACTCACTGATCGCGCTTGGCATCCTCAACCGGCTCTACCTGGATGACCTTCGGGTATCCATCGCCTGTCCTACCCCCAAGGTCCGCTCCATGAACGGTGTCGTCATCGAGGCCATGGCCACGCTTCAGGATGCCTGCGCTGCCGACGCTGTTATTATCGGCAGCGGTGCTAAGACCCGCGAGATCGTCGAGGACCCCGAGATCATGACTGTGCTGCGGGGCCTCGATCCACGACGCCAGCTCATTGCCGCCCAGTGCTCCGGCACTCTGGTGGCGGCTAAGCTTGGGCTGCTTAACGGTGTTCCAGCCTGCACCGACGACATCAGCAAGCCGTGGGTCGTTACCGCCGGCGTCGACGTCGTCAACAAACCCTTCTGCGCCAGTGGAAACGTCGCCACCGCTGGTGGCTGCCTCGCCTCCCACTACCTAGCCACCTGGCTCATTCGCCGGCTGTTCAACTCTGAGGCAGCCGAGGCAGCCTTGCGCTACGTCGTCCCAGTAGGAGAGCAGGAAGAGTACATCAAAAGGGCTATGCGTAACACCCAGCAGGACAAACCTTCTCTAACTGAAGAGATATGAGAAACCAATCGGATTATACCTTACTACTATACTCACTGCTTGATATGTTTTGCAATCCATGTAATAGATTCACTTCCAAATTCTAGCTTGACTATTACTTTATACTTCGTACTAACTGTCTGGCCTGTCCTTACAGGATAGTAATTTCTGTGAAGTTGGTTTCGAATGTTACTGTATTTTATCGTTTGGAAGCCAGTTTATTTCTATATCATACATGCCCCCTAAATGAGCGTATATTTTTCACTTAATGATATTCTGCGACGCTAGTGAAGTCAATTTCTTGTCAGAAATGTCAGACCCTTCCACGGTTAACCTTGGCTGCAGTTCAAGTATAAGTATTAGCAGTTGGCCGCTCCGATGGCCGGTTCGGCCGATATTCAAGTCCTATATAGAGCAAAATAAATGAATGCGATTATATTCTACTTCTAGACTCCCCTAAATCACGCCAAAAATTCGTGCATATGTTCTAGCCATGCTTTATCTTCCCGTCCTAGTCTAAACTTCTCTACCTAGTGAACCTTTGTCTTTATAGCCTTGATCGTTGGCAAATATGACATCCATTCTCTGTGCCAGGCGCTCCTCTCGCTCCTCGATATCTAAAGTTTGGACATCTATACCCGAATTGACCAGTGGCCAGACCATCTGGACAATTCCACCAGTTTATGGCTCCGACTACCTCCCTACGGCACAGCATACACATAAGAGCAATTGCTGTACACATCTTGACTTAAGCTTAAGGGAGACTGTTTGTGTAAGAGGTTTGCCGGTATGAAGGCCTTATCAGCGTCAAGATATTCGATGGTGCAAAGAGAAGATGTTGAATTTTAATAAAAAAGGAAACAATTGTGAAAGAGCACATCTTCCTTTATACGGGAGAAGGTCTGGTTTCTATTACTGGCTTGAATAAGAGCTTTGAGTATTATTCATAAGTGAACCTCGATATCAATAGATAACTTCTATAAGTACGACTCTAGTGATTCTATTCACTCACGAGGGGTCACTACGCCAATGTATCGCAGTGTCACATGCTGCCCAATTAGGGCATTGACAGCCTGGACGTTAAGGTATTGACCTGGGAAATTGGCCACAAAACATCTTTTGAGACAAGCAAACCCACCATTTCCTTTCTACCTAGTGCACGTATTCCACTTTCATAACGCTATAAAATGGTTATATCTAAATACCATGATGGGTCTTCTTCTGGAATGCTTTCTCTACAAGCTTTCATTTAGCAGAGATCTGCCGGAGCTCAACTCTGCCGCCACAAGTGTGACAGTAGTCCCCGTGACATAATTGACCACAATACTTGGACCTAGTGCTCACAGGGAAGCTCCAGGAGCAAGGCACTGTAAAGGAAGCGGACACAAGTGAAGTGGAGGGCATTTTGCTGTCACATTATGTGTTGTATTTGTCCCCAACTTGTAATATTGATCAAGATGGATATAACCCAGAGAGCTCAAACTCCCTTCCCTCTGCAGGGAAACTGCGGGTTTTCTGATATATTCAAGTGGGTATATTTAGGTAGGCATACTCTCCTACCTGTCTATTTAATATGCGGTATGCGTAACCTGTGCTATATTTAATACATACCCCCCGCATCGCATCGCATCGCATCGCATCACAACTCAACTCTCCCACTAGGGTATAAAAAACACCGCAATTCAAACTCCTCTAATTTCTTTCCCACCGGTTCCCCCAACTCTGCTCCACCTTAATCACCCCTGCGGGTCTCTGCATCTCGATATCCTGTACAAATCTCCGGTCCCCCGCCTTCCCGGTATTTGCCACCTCCTGATTCCTTACTACCGCTGCTTGATAGCCCACCAACGGTCCCTGATCCTCTTCATAACTGCTATCATTCTCCTGCGATGGCAAGCGCTTGCTAGGCCAGCTATTCCCGGTCGATGGTTTGTCCCCACTGCTGCTGCCCTTGCTGTCCTTGGTGCTTTTACTACGGCTACCGTAGAGGCGGCTGAAGAAGCCGCTGGTATTAGTGACGAAGGGACGGTAGGTGGGGAGGCAGGCACTAATGACGGCGACGTAGGTTTCGGTTGTTGTCTGAGGGCGGTCAGTAGGGGAAGGGAGGGGAAGTGGCAAGGGAGAACGAACCCAGATATAATCGGCGACTTCCTCTGTGGTGGGAGAAATGTTGTGCACGTCTTGGGTGACGACGGCGACGAGGCGGATGATAGAGATAATACAGACGCTGGAGAATGTTAAAGCTGTAGTGGAATAAGGTAGGGAGAGGAGGCATACAATGTGCCCAGCATGAAGGTGAGAAGGAGCTGGATGCGCTTTGATAGCGACAGTTGCAGTTTCAAGACCATCGGGACGGGGAGAGAGAGAATCATGATGTCCAAGATAGTGTTCGATGCAGCTGTGGCATCGAACAGCATAAGTCTATCGATGCAGTGGGTTTTAGACACGTCTAGGCTCCAGAAGTCGGAGACTGGGGTGCACTCGAACAAGGTAAAGAAGAAGGCTATTATGGCCCAAACGGCGACGATGGAGCTGACGATGATGACGGCGAGTTTGAAAGATGCGACCTTGAAGATTCGGTAGTACATCAAAAGTACTGAAAACTTGATGGTAGCGAGTGTAACAATATACAGACAAAAGTAAACTAAGCCGCCCTTGAGGAAGTCTTGGATGTGGGCGTAGGCATACGGAATGCCTAACCCGAGGTTAATGCCTACGACAGCATGGGCTATAGAGCCGTAGCAAAGGATCACGGCAGCAAGGATGGTCCAGTCGTCCCACCACAATTTGGCGTTTATGACCCTCCTCGCCCAGAAGCGGCCGGCGACGGCAATGGTTGCCAGAATAGCGAGGGTGATATTAATACCTAGTTTAAACAACTCACTTAGGCGGGTAATACAAAATGCTAGTGGGAGTCCTAACCAAATATTTCCTTCTGTTTGCTCGATAAGGGCATCCCTTCATACCCAAAGTGTCGGGGCTCAATGGCCGAGGTTGATGTTATCGACATGTTGGCGAGCTTATCCAGATATCAGGACAGTGGAGAGGTGGGGTAAGGAGAGAAGGGTGAAGAAATACCCAATACGCCAGCCAAGTCAAGGAGAAGAAGAAAAAGGAGAAGAAAGGACGTAGCTTCGTTGGCTTATATATAATTACCACATCTTGAATATTATGAGACTGATACCCCGAATGGGCGCATTCATCTGATGTCAGCTTGACAGGTTCTGACATCTGTTATGGTGCATACATCCCCCAATTTTAACACCGGTTTCGTGAGTGCTGAGTGGTGGGATCGTTCTCGCGTGGCACAGTAATGAGGGGTAGACAACACAACATCCAGAAATGCCACTCACTTGCAGGTGCTGCGGTCGCCTTAGTGTCCGATTCCCGAAATTTACCAGGGCCTGGTCTATATTTATAGTATTAACCCTCAGCCGCACCCAAGTACTTCTCTACGTCACAAAACCCTCTTCCTTCCCTCATTTTCCCTCCAACACGGCCGCTAACGAACTCTCTCCATAATCGACTAGCTGCTAGCTATCCCGAGGATGTCCCCCAAGCAAACGCCCGAAGGCGTTTGGGCCGACCAGCCTTTCAAACTCCTGGATACGCCTGGTAAAGACAAGCCCGTAAGCCCTCCGCATTCCACCCCGCCACCCGTCATTCCTCCTGTTGGCTAACCATTCTAGCTCTCCGATCCCGTTGTGTATGTCGCGTCGCATATGGCCCTTGTGCACAACACCTTTATCCGCGCTCTCAACAGCATATATTTGCATGCCCCTCTCATCGCAACCAGCAACAAAAGCCTTTCGCGCGACCTGTTGAGCTACTGCCAGTGCTGGGTAGCCCTGGTTGCCCTGCATCATCAGACTGAAGAGAAGTTCCTCTTCTCGGCCTTTGAAAAGCGCATTCCTGCCGCCAAGGGGATCTTGGATACGAATGTGCACCAGCACGAAGAGTTCCATGATGGTTTAGCTGCATTTGAGAAATATGTCGATGGTGCTCTTGCGGGAAAGGAGGAGTATAGCTCCGAAAAGCTGCTGAAGCTAATTGATGGCTTTTCGGAGCCGTTGATGAAGCATTTCAATGATGAGATACCGACGCTGATGCGGTTGGAGGAAGCGGGGCAAGGAGAGGATGTCATGAAGGTGCACGAGGAGTTTGAGGTGATTGTGCGGAAGGATATTGATGGGGTAAGCTTTCTCCTCTTCTACTTGCCTATTTCGACTGGCTTGTAGATTCATACCTCCCAACGTGCTAATACATCCCAACAGGCAAAAGTTGGCCCAATGACGCTCCTCAACGCTGACAAGACGTTTGAGGGCGGCAAGCATCCTTTCCCCGTCATGCCTAAGTTTGTACCGTACCTGGTCAAATACTTGATTTCACGAAAGTACGCCGGTGCCTGGAAGTTTGGTTCGTGCGATTACTGGGGGCAGCCGGTTACGCTATTCATGAATACACCAGAGGGGAAGAAGGCGCTTGCGGTGGGTAAGGCGTAGTTATCTTCGTGCGGGGAAGGGTAGTGGAATATAGAAGGGACGTGGAGGCGGGGTTGCAAGAGCTTCCCCTAGTTCTAGTCGTACACTTAAGCAAATACCCTAAAATATATAATGGGCACTACTTTTATCATATATAACTCCCCTGATTTTAGGTGTTAAATATCCTATTTTAAAAGCCTAATAATATATTCAAAATTAATTAGTTTAATAAATAGCATCCATCCATCATTACCATTGCCATTATCAATAAATCAATCCAATTTCGTAGACTTCTTTCATGCAGCACCGCCTCGATCAACGAAACCAGACGTCTACAATGCCATATCTGCTTAATCTCCAATCCGGCAGCCTGATAATTATCTTAACCCCTCCAGCATCTCGTGATGCTGTTAATGCACGCCATCAAGGTAAGATCACGACCGTAGCTAAACCGCATTTGGTGCTCGTAGTTTGCGGGGAATGGACTAGGTGCAGACTTCAGGTTCGGATTGTCCATTGCGGTGTTCATTATATATTCACAGATTAACAAGCGGGAGCGTTGCGCCATGTTTGCGCGAATGCTGGACAGAATTTGGGCACAATGTTCGTCAGACCAATCGTGGCTAAATGCTACCTTAGCATTCTGCGCATTCTTAAGTGATCGGATGTTTATAAAGAGGCTAAGCAGGCGGGAAAGGAGTATGGTAGAAGCGACTGAGATATTAGGATTTCTTCGTAGCTAGATAGTTCCAATGTCGTCATCGTGTTCGTTTATCAGAGCAGGCTTCGGGGGGTTTCACTTACAGGACATGTCGTAGAAAGTAGATGTCAGCCCCCTCTGTTGGATTTTTGTTGCAAAAGCTGTCGTCGGTAAATTGCACCCGACCGGCCTTCGTGGCTTCTGGATTCTCCCTGGGCCACACTTTCTGCTGCCCTTGCTTTACGGCTGGTCCGTGATCCTGGACTATGAACTGTAGATCAGGACAGTCATTGCTTAGCGGAAGCGAATAGCCCCCATACGCCACCACGTACATCTAGAATTAAAGACCTACCTGTAATCTGCAAAGGAATTCGGATATACTAACAAAACTTGGCATTGAGGTGGCGGTTGCCCGATCACTTACCCGTTCACCAACACCGCCCGTCAATACCCAGCCCGACCATTGTCGGCCTCGCTAAAAATAGTAAGGCCATTCCCGCATGACCTGGCCCCTCGAAAGAGAGATTGAGATCCCTAGCCTCACTTCTAATTTTACCAGATGAAAAATAAACATTTTTTGGAAGCAAATAATGCGTCGGAATATGCAAGGGGCCATATGCCGGATGATAAATGAAGCACGGAGCAGCCACACAAGCTACAACCTGCCCATGCTGTGACTAATTCTCAGACGTCATAAATTAATGTGTCCGACCCCCTACATTGGACTCCGAATACGCATACATCGGGCGTTTACGAACCTACGCAGCGTAATCCCACATGTAGGATACAATGAGTGAGTACATGCAGCGTGTCCCAGGACCTATGATGACCTAATTGCACAAATAGTTTTTAACGAAGTTGTTGACTGTCTTTACTCGACTAGGGCTGGCACCGCCATTTCGCGCTTACCGCTAGATCCATGGAACTCAACCTCGAATTATATACTTGGTTGTCTCTACCTCCGGGGGGCTTCTATCTTCCATAATAATTCTTTCTTTGGTTGCCGTCTTACTGCTGTCGAGTCTGCGCGGATATACCTTGTTAGGGTTCTGGAAGTACCTGATCACCTTTCGCGTTGTTTATTCCACCAGTGACTCTACATGCAACCGTCGCAAAGTGTGCTACCCACTCGACTTATTTACAACCAAACTATAAATTATATTAGTCAGGAAAGATTATAGCTTTGCTCGTATTCGTACCTACCCCTATGACCCCTTTCTTGTCAATACGTGACATATACCAAGTAGACCAGGAGCGACGTCGATATCACCGCAGGCCCCATGGCCTTAACCTCGACCCCCTTCCACGGATGAATGGACACGCCGATAATCAAGAGGAGCTGTAAGATGGCAGCATAAAATCTGGTTCGCCCTATCGCGAGACCCGGACCTGCAATGACTTCCACGATAGCAGAGAGATAGTACACCCAGAGCGGGTGGTGGCGCAGATAGCTAGCACGGGCCCATTCCCATCCGCGAAGCTTTCTTGCCCCTGCTGTGAAGAATAAGAGTCCTAAACTGATGCCAATGAAATTTGTTACATTGCTATCAGCCATCCTTATAGTAGTATATGTTATCAGATCAGTAGATGGCTTTGTAGATTTTATCAAGAAAACAAATAGTAAAGCTAGAGTAGGATAGAACAGGTGAATGCGACGTTTAAATAATGGACGCCCAACGGCACGCGGGTAATGATCGTTCCGACACAATACATATCTAAGACAAAAAGAGGTGTCGGATGGTTTAAACCCCGAGCCGAACATCTGGGACCATTTCCTTATTATATTGTAGCCTATCAATAATACATGCTTAGATTTCTCTTCCCGCAACAGCCCTAGCTTTAATTTCATCACTTTAAACCGTATTGAACTTTAGCTAGATTTATAATTAGTTGCAATATGGTGTCAAAATGTTAGAACTAATATCTATTGTAGGGATATGCCAAAGAAATAAATATAATATAACAAACGGATGGCATATCGCAAAATGCAAGGAGTTGGAGATGTAAGGATTTGATAATCTGTAAGCGTAGAAATATCTTATATAGTGCCTTGGTAGCTGGAAGGACAGTAAACCAAAATTTCCAAATATGCACAATCTACAGCAGCTTTATGTATGGTAAATTTAAGATAATTTCATGTGAGTCATCTAGCAAACACCAAAACTACTTTGAATGCAATGAGCTTGCGATTCCTTGAGGCTGTGTAAGATATGACGCCGTTTTCCATGGGGGTATACGCAGAACTATTCCAACATTTTTGTGCTATTGAACGCGCCATTGGTATCAAGAATCACGATTCTAGAGTACAAAACTTTGCCAGAACTATATGATCTGTAATTGTAGTTACGTATAGCTTGTCAACAGACTCAAGATATAATGGTGTGAGCTAGGCTACACGAGATCATGCGACTTGAGTTTCGTGTTGTCCTTCTATGCCATTCCCTTTCATAGTTCCTTTTAGATCATCTTGAGTTTGGTTGTTCTCGGCTTATTTAAATCTTGCCTTCCAGATAATTTTATTGAAAATACACTCGATTTGTTAAGCGGCCAAGTTTTCCTAATTCTGTCCTAGGTGCCTGTCCATCAATGGCATCAATTGTAAAGCTTTCTAAATGAACGAAGTCATTAAGAAACATTCACCTACCACGTAGGATAGACAGGACCTGTAATTATTCCTGAGTGAGATACCTCTCTATCTCAGCGATGGCTTTCTGAGTCGCCGCATCATCTGACTATCAAATCCATAACTCTTAAGCCTTGCAATAAGAGCGTTTTCTCGCTGAGGGCCGGTATGTGTAAATTACTTAAGGAATTCAAATTAGGATATGTGGTGGCCATAGCCCACAGATAATTACGCTTGTAGCTTCTGGAGACTGATTGAAAGTTCTGCTCAGTATCTTCCGGAGGAATGGATTTCGACAGGTTCAGAACAAGGCCATTGATAACTCCGCGGTGAGGAAGCAGCAAGCTGAAGTCCACATATTTGCTTAGCACAGTGAAAGTGGATGTTCAAGGAGAATAAGTATAATATTGTCTTTAAGAAAGTCATACCCTAGAGGGGCATATATATTTGATAGCACGATTTAATCTTGCGTTTCCTATACTATTCTCAATTCTAAAAACGATGCTGGGGCTTTCTTCAGCAAGCTAAAACTTCTCGATTTGGGATTCCTGATAACAGTATATATTGTGTTTAAATACTCTTCTAGAAAGTAAGATGTTTTATCACGCTGTCACGAACGATGATAGGCTGCTTCAAAATAAGTGCCTACATCCATGACTGGACTCAACGCACTTATTAAACCAAGTAACCTAGCCCGTGAAGCAAATAGCATAATGCCAGGTCATTAAGGACGGTCCCTGCCTTCTTGAAGAACCCACGAATTTGCTCTGTTCATTTTGCCTTTTGCCTCCCTGGTCTTGATCATCCATGCCTTCACGGACTTTACGTCCCAATTATTAAGCTATTTGAAGAGATGTTACAAAACTCTTGGCCTTCCCTACCAGTAAGTTTTGGTCCGCTCCACTGTTCAATAGTAGCCTCACTACGGCCTCGTTACCCGTTATTGCCGCTCTGCGAAGTGCTGTGCCCCTTTCGCTCTGTGCATTGACATCCGCTCCGCTCTCTAACAACAGCTTCACGATGGCCATATTGCCATTTGACGCCGCTCTCTGAAGTGCTGTGACCCTTTCGCCCTGTGCATTGACATCCGCTCCGTTCTCTAGTAACAACTTCACGGTGGCTTCATTATCATTTAACACTGCACTCTGGAGGGCACCTCCATACCATCCATTAATATCTGCTCCGCTCTCTAGCAACAGTTTCACGATGGCCTCGTTACCATTTGACGCCGCACTCTGAAGAGCACTTCGGACATATCCCTCTGCATTAATATCTGCTCCATTCTCTAGCAACAACTTCACGATAGCCTCGTTACCATTTGACACTGCACTCTGAAGAGCACATCCGCAGTAACTGTCCTTTGGATTAATATCTGCTCCATTTTCTAGCAACAGCTTCACGACGGCCTCATTACCATTTTCTACCGCTCTCTGAAGTGCTGTGCCCCTTCCGCTGTGCTTATTGATATCCGCTCCGCTCTCTAACAACAGCTTGGCGATGGCTATATTGCTATTCGATGCTGCTCCCTGAAGTGCTGTGGCCCTTTCGCCCTGTGCATTGACATCCGCCCCGCTCTCTAACAACAGCTTCACGATGGCCATATTGCCATTTGACGCCGCTCTCTGAAGTGCTGTGCCCCCTTCGCCCTGTGCATTGACATCCGCCCCGCTCTCTAACAACAGCTTGATGATGGCCATATTGCTATTTGATGCTGCTCCCTGAAGTGCTGTGACCCTTTCGCCCTGTGCATTGACATCCGCTCCGTTCTCTAGCAACAGCTTCACGATAGCTTCATTACCATTTGACACTGCACTCTGGAGGGCGCTTCCATACCATCCATTAACATCTGCTCCATTCTCTAGCAACAGTTTCACGATAGCCTCGTTACCATTTGATGCCGCACTCCGAAGAGCACTTCGGCCGTATCTGCCCTCTGCATTAATATCTGCTCCGCTCTCTAGCAACAACTTCACGATGGCCTCGTTACCATTTGACACCGCACTTTGAAGAGCACTTCCGCCGTATCTGCCCTTTGCATTACTATCTGCTCCGTTCTCCAGCAACAGTTTCACAAGGATATTGTTACCACTTGATGCCGCCGCTAGTAGAATTGTTGACTTGTTCCTACCATTTAGTGTGACCTTGGCTGTGTCAATCAATAGTGACACAATCCTTTGGTTCCCACTTTTAGCCCCTAAATATAGTAACGTCTGTCCATCACGAGTTTTTGCAGAGACGTCCGCGCCGCCGTCGATCAATAATTGCACTACCTCCTCATGTCCCATGTAGGCTGCGAGATGGAGTGCTGTCTTTCCGACATTGGATCTCGCATTGAGATTTGAGCCCTTCTGTAACAATATCCTTGTTACCGTGCCATGGCCTTTTAGGGCTGCTAGATGTATTGGGATATGTCCTTCCTTGTTTCTACTTGCGAGGCAACCTCCTTTCAGCGTGAGAAACTCCACGACCGACGCGTGCCCCGAATACGCCGCATCATGAAGTACCGAATTTCCCCGAATGTCCTTTGCTGCAATATCGGCTCCCGCACTAACGAGAAGTTCTACGCATTCCATATTGCCTTCCATTACGGCAACATGAAGAGCTGTCTTCCCTTCATCGGAAGCTATCGCAACATCAGCTCCTCTCTCAATCAATAACCTCAGTATCCGTATGTCTCCACTCTGTGTGGCTATAAGTAAATTCGAAGCTTCCATCCATCGTTTCCGTTCTAATACTGACTCCTTGACGAGCGCGTTGACTGTGTCTTCCTGTAACCGTTCCCCGTCAATGTTATCTTCTTCGTGGTTGTTCCGGATGTGTCTACGCAGATTATCTCTACGCGAAGTGCCTTTGAATTTACACCCTGGAACTTTGCAATAAAATTGTGGAGTAACAGTCTCATGGCTTGTCTTATGGCGGTCGAGGTCGTTTCTCAGTGCAAAGCGTTTGTCGCAGCTCTTACAGTGGAATGGCCTTGAGTGCGTTTTATAATGACGGCTTAAGACGATTAACCCGTGTTGAAGGATGTTCAAAGGATATGAGGACATACTTGAATTCTCCACGCCTAGTGAAAGTTGTCGCACAGTCGACACACTTAAAAAGGCCATTTCGGTAGCGACTGAGATGAGTGCCCGCCTCATCGACTTCCATGACTCCGGAATTCCACGTCGCAAAGGTCAATGAATGATTCTGGGGGAGATATATACGTCATTGAGAAAGCGTTCGAAACGTGGCGGAAGATATCCAGAAGACAAGAAATAAATTTACCGGTACGTGATTTCTGAACATGTCGCTGTCCGCCCGTCCCAAAATGTTTCCAACGCAGCTAGCTAGGACGCAGGGCGCAGGGCGCGGGGCGGAGGCGCAGCGCCAAGCTTAATTGTTAAACCATGATGCAGTAATAATTATTCACCGCTGTTTCATCACTTTCAAATTTCATCCAAATCATTGCGCCTGGATTCGCCGATGTCGTTCGAGCGTCAATGCTGCGAAATATACATGACCTACAAGCCGATCCTCCGTTGCGAAATTCCAGAACTGGTTTTGTGGTCGTTCGCAGACCTCAACCTTCCTACTCCTGGACGACTTTCCTGCCCCTCGACGACTTTCCTGCTCCTCGACGACTTTCCTGCTCCTTGACAACTTTCCTGCTCCTTGACAACTTTCCTGCTCCTCGACGACTTTCTCGTCACAGAGATGGCTCCAGACACCAACGTCCATCTCCAAAGGCGATGGGAACAACATGATCCGATACCTAGCAATCCCGCCCCGTGAGGCTATTTTTTTTTAACACTGGCGCAGGTATGCCTCCCGAAGGAATCCAATTCGGCGAAGTCGACGGTAAGCCACCGCCCTTCCTTGCAGGGATCGTGTTAACGACGGCTCAGTCAATTTCAATGTGATTGGCCACATTGCGACCAAACATTTTCGAGGAAGTCCGACCTGACTCGTCATCGCAACACCATTCACGTCCCAGACCCCTATTGGTGTGTGGTACCTGGCTGCCATCGCAGTGAAAACTACAGTGGCGACAAAAATCCATTTTCACGAAAGGACAATCGCGACGAGCACGCGAGGAGGGTTCACCAGGCGGTTGGGCTCGGCCTCAGCAACGCTAACCTTCGGGCCGGGTTGACCAGCGTTAACGGACTCAATAACGTCACGTATGGGTTGGCGTTAACCAGTGTCGACGGACTCAACGCCGAGGGCGAGTACGGGCCAGGGTTCAGCAATGCCGAGCTTGGGCCTACTAGCGTTGATGGACTCAGCATCGCGTATGATTTGGCATTGCCGAGCACGGACGTACTTGGGTTTGACAACGCTAGCTTTGGATTCAATAATACTAGCCTTGGACTCAACAACGCTGGCGTTGGACTTGGGTTGACTGGTGTCGACGGATTGAACGCCGAGTACGGGCTAGGATTCAGTAATACCGAGTTCAGGCCACTGCCGACCAGTGTTGATAGATTCAATAACGTCGCATATGACTTGGCGCCAACTAGCATGGATGGACTTGTGTTCCTTAACACAGGTCTTGGACCCAATAACATTGGTCTTGGACTCAACAATGCCAATTTTGGAGTTGGGTTGACTAGTGCGGACGGGCCCAATGCTGAGTATGAGCTAGGTCTCGGTAATCCCGAGCTCGGGCCTGGGCTGACCAGTGTTGATGGATTCAATAACGTCGCGTATGACTTGGCGCTGACCGGTGCGGAGTTTACTGGTGACTCCATGCCCCAAGAGCAAATTGTAAGGTCTTATCGCTAATCTCAAAGCCCTGAAATCATTAACAGAGCACCTAGCAACTGTTGTATCCGACTCCGATGAACTTCTTCCCATACGACATAGAAGCCGAAAGTGAGAGGCTCAACCATTAATCATGCTATCTGCCGAGTGTGTGTCCTTGCTAACGGCTAGGAGAATTTAGTGGTTTATCGTGAGGAGGGTAGTTAGAATCAATTGAAACCTGTTTGCAATATAGTCTATCCCTTCAGGTGTACGTTCAATATCGCGTGTAATTTGTCCGTCCCGCTATATCTCTTTCTCCATTCTAATGGATGGCTCTGTAAATGTGGCATGCAATAAGTGAAAACGGAGAACTGGAAAGATAAGTCAAAAGAGACTTAAAGGTTTGTATTGACACTGCTAAGCAATGAGTGAGCCGGTACTATACTGTTTTTATATTTCACTCGGTGAAAGTTGAAAAGCCTTGAGCTAACACGAAGCAATAGATAGGATCTTAGTAGCCACTCTCAATTTCGAAATTTCTCAGCTGTAATATTTTTCACGAGTTACCATGGCCTCGGAGGACCTTGAATGGGAAGGATAATAGATAGATGATCCTTTGCGGGTTAGTAGACGAGATTTAATTTATTTTGGATTCTTTACCTTGGTTACGATCCAAAAGATCTAGGCTACGACTAATGCAGGGTTTATACACTCATAGATAAAAGTAATATTCAACGATACGAGGTTCTGGATTCTATTTGAGTTTAAATCAAGGCCAAGTTGGTGGTTGGGCTGAGAATCGACAATCCCTAGAGCGGGATACGTGTGTTTAAACAACGACAATGCCCGCCTCAGTCTCGACTTTATGCCACAGCCCTTCCAGAACCTCATATGTCCCATCATAAATGATCGCTACCAACTCATCATTTTCTTCCTCCTCTTTCCAATCACCGCTTTCTTGGTCCTCTGTTTCCCCACCCCCGTCATTTCCATTGTCCTTTCCTTTAACTTTAGCTTTCCCATCGAAAACAAGCCACCCTACTCAGAACAATCATCAGCACTGACTCACCTATATCACTTTCTTTCCAGCATATCCAAAAAGGGTCTACGAAATTAGTGCTTACCAAATTCATACTCGGTATCGGCAAATCCAACACTGACACCGAAATTCCTCTCCCGCTTGTCTTTCTGCTTCTCCTTCTCGTTTCTATTCCCATCTCCATCAAAATCTCCACCCTCGTCTGCCTCAATCAGCTTTCCAAAAACTGTCTCCATAACTCTCTCGCCTCCCGATCTACCCAGATGCCGAGAGGCATCGTAGTAAGGGTCTTGCAATACAGCCGTTATAAACTCCGGACTAACCTCCTGACTATCTATCGCAATGAAATACCCAGCCTTTTGGAGCTCCCATTTTCTCTTCTCCCCTACATTTTCCAGGTCTTGTATTGCTCCATACCTACCAGCTGGCTCAGCAGCCATCCTCTCCATCCATTTCTCCAACAACACCCTCGCGCGAACCTGTACATCAGTGCGAAGCCCATCCTCACCATCTCCGTCAGGAAACCAATCGGGATCAAGTTGCCCAATGCGTCTAAGCACTTTATGAATCTTGGTCATTCGGATGATGCCTACATCTAACCCCAGTTCATTATCCTCTAGATATTTTAGTGCCCGAGACACGTATATCATATCCTGCTGGCTTGGGGGAGCTTCTCCAAGCAGAGTACGTTGGAAGTTAAGTCTTATGTAGTTGTGAACTGTGGGTAACGGGTTAGTGTGTTGACTTAGAGGGGGATAGTGGAAAGGGTGGATGAGGAGTACTCTGGTTGAGTTTTTCCAGAGCAGTTCTTTCCTCTTTCGACAGGGGCGCTTGAGGGACGTTTTTTGGATTCTCAATTCCAAGATAATCATAGAATTTATCTTCAAATTCCTCATCATCAGGATGATGCCAAGCGTGTGCCCAGTCATAGCGGCCGATGTACCTCACGTCCTGTATTAAGGTTAGAACAATATTTATCTTGTCCTCTAAGAGAATTTCATGTAAAGTAATAAACCGGAAGGGGCGAGGGAGGAAAACAAAAGGAATATATACTTTATCGACATGCCCATTTCCGTTACTAACAGCACCCGGTCCTGTGCTATCAATGGAACGGACTCTTCGAACGATATCTATAGGATTAATATCTTCATGACAAATCACCCATCCAGTTTGAAGCCCCTCCTCTTTCTCTGCAATCTCAAAATCCAGATCAAGGGAATAAGTGGCGTGAATACCGCTCCATAGCCTCCAAACCCTCCATTTGCCAATGCGAGCGGCCGATTTGTAGGTATAAACATGCTGTCTTATTGTCCCTCCCGGCAGCTCCTCAGGGCCTCTCAAGGCGTTGTTTGTTAACTCTGATTGCGTGGTGCTGTAATAGATGGGAAGCAGTTGACCCCACGAAAGAACACCCGACGAGATTGTGAATGTTGAGGCGATTCCTTTTTCATCACGGAGGGCATCTGCCCTGACTGGAGATAGGCGCGTGGGAAAAAGGTTCTGTTGTAATTTTGATTCTTTCTCAATCATAACCCATGATGCGTCGTCTTCTAATTCATTGGCGGACTCTGGATTTGGATTATCTCCTTCCTGTTTGCTATTGGTGTTTGAATATGAATTTAGCGTGCAGTTGAAATAGTCATTTCGTAGCATCTCCCTTAGATCATTTTTCCGATCTGACTTTCCCCACATCGTGAGCACATGCCGTTGGCGAAGTACAGCACGGACCTTGTCTTCTATTTCATCCTCTTTTAACTCCTCGAAGTTAGTCTCCGAATCAAAGGAATAATTTTGATTCAACACCCATTCCTCCCACGAACTCACAAGCTTCTCAATATATGCTTTTGCCTTCTCCTCAGTCTTTCGAGCTTCCGCGATCTTCGCGTCCAAATCTTGGAGTTCACTCTCATTCTTATACCTCTTCTCAACAATCCTTGCCCTATCCCCCTCAAGGTATCTCAGGCTCCAGAAGCTTGATCTCCATTCTCTTAACCCCTGGGAGGAGAATACACGCGTATCCGAACGCATAAAAGCATGCTGGAAGCTTTCCAGTTGATTCCACATATCTGGCTTACTCATAAGCGGAAATACGCCTCTTAGGAAGTCAGCACGAACAATGCGACTTAGCGCCGCGGCTTTAGTTTCGATTACGAGATGGAGAACTGGTGCGTAGTCCTCTGATGTCTCGAGATATTGTGCATCCTCTAGTGCATCCTCATCCATCATCGCAGCCTCAGCGAGGGTGACATCCCAAGGTAGGGGGCGGCCATTCCAGTATGACGAATAGCTTGAGGATAACTGAGGGAAAATGATGAAATGTGCTTGTATATTTCTCTTTATATTGAATTCTTGCTCCAGGAGCGAGGATAGTTGGGATGTGGTGATGGAACTAGACAAAGGCTCAAGGAAAACGTATCTTCCCAATCCATCCCTAGGGTGAGCCATTAGCTCCTCGATTATTTCCGGCGGTATCTCTTCCGGGATGATTTCTGGGCGAGGCGGGGTCGGGATCTCTTGTGGGAGACGCCATGCGGAGTCGGGGAAATCGCGGAATAGATCTGGAAGCAAACCAACGGCAGCAGACGGATCGTGTGAGATAAATACGTGGACTGTGAATTGCGATGGCATGAATTTAGGTGCAGCCACCTGTGAAAGATCTTGAGGCTCAAGTGACATGAGCTTGTATTGTTCACGACGGTTTCTTATTGATGATGGCTCCTGGATCAGATACCGCACGAGGACTTCTAAGACCAGGAAGAGGAAAAGCCGTATACTGACTGAGGAGAGATATCGGGGCAGCATGAGGAGATTACACAGATATCACTGAAGAAAGTTGATTCAACGCGAGAAATATCTAAATAGATACTCACCACGATATTAACGTTGTGGTAAAACGAGGCATGGCTCTGATGCCTTTTGCAGTCACGTGACAAATGACTCACAAGGAGAGAATAACTTGGGATATAAACCTAGTAGATTTAGATTAAAACATAGAGACGTAGTTTTCTAATTATTATCAGGAGGCGGAGGGTTTTTTACTAACTATAATTAAATATCTTAAATAAAGTAGCACTGTTCTGTACATATCAAGTGCTTATCCGGCGATCGCCGGCGATCGCCGGTACTGTAGCTGCGAGGTACAAGGGCTCAATCCAGGTCCAGATAAGGCTGAATAGAGAGCCAGCGATCAGTCTCAGTTCATTAATATAGCTCTAGCACTGCGATTTATGACCCCCCCAGCGATGTCACAACTGCACTTAAAACTCGCTGCTGAATACCCTGCTTCCAGGCCGGCCGTCTAACTCCGTAAAAGTGACACATGCCAAGCTTTCTGTTACGACACGTGTCATTATTCCCAAGAGCTGGTGGGCATCGAGAAATTCAATAATACTTAACATTAACAAAATATTCTAAAAAAAATACATGATTTGGGAATCCAAAACCGCATTTCGCATTACGGTATAAAAAAGGGAATTGTGGATAACCATACAGAAAAAGATCAAGTTCAGGGATCACAGACTGATAGGGTAATAGGATGATCCGGGGTAACGAGATCAGGAATGGCCAGATTCCCGTTTTCGCGACCGCCAATATCAGCCCACCATGTTTCGGGGCCGCAACACGGTATGCACACAGGAAATGGGTCCGTAAGATCAACATGGGCCTCTCCTCGGTACCTAGCTAACTATGATTATGGTCAAAGTCGGCCGTAGAGTTAAACTGCTCACGTGATATCTGTAAAGGAAGGACCTAAAGGCATATTCAACTATCAAGTGTCTTAACCAAGAGAAAAAGTTAAAGAGTGAAGAGAAGAGTAGAAATGTCCCTTATTACGGTACAGTCACGTGGCAGTATATTAAGCCAAAGGATAAATATCTCACGGCCGATTTGGAAAGCGGCCGAGACATTTGCTATGCGCAACTGAGAAAGTGCCCGAGACATTCATATAGGCCCAACTTGGAAAATCCCCATCAAATGTCCCGCGCGCGATTTGACTGACCATGACGGCTGACCAAAGCCTTGACAACATTAGTACGGAATAGAACGGGTAGCATAGAGATATACAGGTATTAGGGAATATGTTTTGGGTAGTTTATTTTATGCTATCTTTAGAATGGATTTCGTTTGTCTTCCACTTGGAGAGTGGTGCTTACTCTAACTAGGTGGCACGTGTATCACGTACTTACCCTAACTGTAAAAGGAACTCTGTATACGAGGGCTCCTATAGCCTAAAGGAGTATGGATCCAAACCGCCAAAAAATAAGCCCTATGTTTAGTCTTCTATTCCACGCCTGGCTTTCTTCTCCTTATCGCGCTGCTGCTATGTGGCTCTGGACTGTCGCCTTGCTGGTAGTGAGTGCTATCGCCCAGCGATGCCCGTCTTATTCCAGTTACTCACGACAACGACATGGCCCGTTCTCGGCAGGAGCCTACCAGCTGTCATACCAGCGACCAGCGCCTGCATGCCGCACCTTCAACTCCTCAGCTGTTGAGGGGGCCATCGGTCGGATGCAGAGCCTGATCAAAGATCCGGACCTGTTTCGACTATTCGAGAACAGTTTCCCAAACACCCTGGACACGACAATCGCATGGAAAGGATTTGCTGCCAATAATTCAGATGAAGATCTCTGCTTTATCATCACAGGTGACATCAATGCCATGTGGCTTCGCGACTCCGCAAACCAGATGCAATCCTACCGTTCTATCCTGAACTCGCCCGAGGACGACATTGCGTCCTTATATCGGGGTGTTATCAACCTCCAAGCGCGCTATCTCAATGAAGCACCGTATTGCAACGCTTTCCTGCCACCACCAGAGTCCGGAATCGCATTCTCACCAAATGGCGCTGGGTATGTGGTGACTCCAAGCTATGACAACAGGGTCGTCTTCTCCTGCAACTTTGAGCTTGATAGCTTCGCTGCCTTCCTGGAGATCTCGCACGACTACTATAACGCCACCCAAGACATAGATTTCTTTGGCAAATTTCAATGGATCGCGGCCGTGCAGTCTCTCCTCGGCGTGGCTACCGACATGATGGAGCCGACGTACGCACCTGACGGGGCAGCGCTCGGGTCGACCTATACTTTCCAGGTCAGTACCATGAGCTTTACGGGGACTCTGGGGAACTTTGGACTAGGAAACCCCACCAACCGGACTGGTCTAGTTCGCTCACCATTTAGGCCCAGCGATGATACCAGCGTCTTCGAGTTCCTCGTTCCTGCAAATGCGATGTTTGCGCGATACTTGGAGACGGGCGCGGAGATCATGGATCTACTGCCGAATGCACCCCGTGGCCTGGCACGGCAGATGAGCGACATGGCAGCGTCGCTCAGGGCCGCGATTGATCAGTATGCCATCGTCCCCAGCCCAAGTGATGGACAGACAACGATCTATGCATACGAAGTGGACGGTTTCGGCGGAAGGATTCTGATGGACGATGCAAATATCCCGTCGCTCCTGTCCTTGCCATTCCTTGGCTATCTCGACCGCGATGATCCAATATACCAGAATACGCGTCAGTTTGTCTTGAGCAGTGGTAATCCGTGGTTTTCGCGTGGCCCAGTCATCAGTGCAGTGGGCGGTCCGCACATTCGCCCCGGCACGGCTTGGCCGATGGCAAGCATTGCGCGGATCTTGACGAGTGACGATGATGAGGAGATTGTCGGTCAGCTACAGGAACTTGTCAGCAGTACAGATGGACTAGGGTTGATCCACGAGAGTATTAACACCTTCGATCAAAGTAGGTGGACAAGACAGTGGTAAGATGCTCTGTTCCTCTTGGCTCTGTTTAACTGGGTGGCTAATGCCGGAAACAGGTTCTCATGGGCGAATGGCCTCTTTGGTCAAATGATATTGGATCTAGCTGTCAATAAGCCCGGATTGTTGGCTCGAAGCTTTCAGCCGTAAAATATCTGTAATATAATGGCGTTATTTACTCTCTTGGTCTTTCTTTATCTCCTGTTCTTCTCACAATGCTCTCTGGCATGGTCAGGTGTATTTGATATGGTTCCCGGTTTGCAGGGCACGAAAACGGTTCCGATCTGGTGTTAGTCTTCCCCGATTACAGTATGATAATCGGGTTGCTTTAGGAAGGTCAATATAAGGTATGATCCGTGCCCGTGAATGGATGTGGAGGTGGCCGGACGAATGTGGGTCTAGATGCTGTAACTTTGTAAATAGTCCAAAAAAAGCACTAAGTTATCTGATAGAAACTCCGCCTTGACTGGCTGAACACTTCTTGGCTTTGGGCAGCACTGCCCCCCCCCCCCCCCCCCCGCGAAAGCCCGCAAACCTCTGGAATCTGCAGTTTGGTCCAGCTCTAATGTTCCCTCCCAATTCCCTCTTGTTCTTAACGAACAAGACTTCGCGGGCAACAATTGATTTCAATCTTTACGTTTTACCATTGTCTTGCATCTAAGGCACGGCGTTGGAATTATCGGAGTATTTCTCCTTTTGCACTCGGAATTTTTGAAGCCAAGCGCGCTGAATGGTATACTCGCTTGCAAAACCAGCTTGCCCTCGGACGCGTGCCGAAAAATTCAGGCCCTGTTTCTGCTAAGTATTCTCGCATCAATACAATACTCCTCACTTGCAATTCTGTTACTGAGCTTTGCCATGGAATCCATGATAACGTCTGTCTCATCCGTAACTATGCCCAAACAAATACTTTTAGTATAGTCGCGTGTAATCCACTTGGAAGGTAGTTCTTAAGCTTCAACATACTCCTGCACGTTCACCATGAGGGACTCATATTTGTATATCTGGCACGGAGAACAACCCCGTTAAAGGCCATTGTACTAAACAAATTTGCTAGATCGCTAATTTTCCGTCTCATCAAATAGCGCATTTAGCTCACAATCCATCATCCTCTGTTAGTTCTTGATGTTGTATTAATCCTCTAAACAAGCAGCGCGTTACCCTCTCCATTGATTTCGCTATCCCGTCAACTTCTTTTTAACTAGCCTAACATATCAGATATTTTCGTGTACAGTTCGTCAAAGACGATGTCCCTCGACACCACGAAGCTTCAAAACAATTTCCTTAATATCATCGTGTTTCTGGCGCGTTTCCTGAGACATAACGAGTAGTAAGATCGCCTCTAATAGATTTGTTGGCAAAGACTTGCGCGAATAAAATGGACGGCAGGTGAACGAGGCGATGCAACAGTTGGGAGAACCCACCTTCGTACTTTACATTCCGACGACTGCCAATACATGTAGTACGTTATTGATGGAATATGCGACACTGGTGTCAAATGCCATCCATCCTAAGCCTTGAATTACGCCTCGTTCCAGCAAACTCCTTTTAAACCCAGCTATGCTTGGCCAAATGCAATCTATTCTGGATCCAAATCATGGTGAAGAAGGCACTTCCGATAACTATCTCTCAAACTCCCCAGTCTTATTTCTCTCTGAATAGGTCTAGAAGATTCGTCAAACCCTTCGCACTTGCAACGTCTAGTGCATTCTTTCCTTCACCATTATCTGCCAGTGGGTCGACTCCCTGCTCGACCAGCCACTCAAACACGCTTAGCTCATTTTGCCTATGTCCTACATATTTATATGTCTGTGCAAACGCCATACATAGATTCGTTCCGTCATTATCGACTACGAATATATTGGCCCCAAGCTCTTGGAATAATTCCATATCGCTGATCTTGCCTAGTGGGGTACTGATGTAAGAGAAGATCGGGGTCCGACCTTGTATGTTGCGTGCATTGATGTCAGCGCCAACTTCCTTGACAAGGCGCAAGATAAGCCGTCTAGCTTGTTCTTCTAGGTCGGGATAGGTGAGTGCACGCAAAAGCAAGTGCAAGGGCCCGTCTCCATTCGGATCGGGTGAGAGCACATCCAAGCCTCTGTCCAAGAAATGGCTTGCCGCTGATATATAGAGGAAGCGCAAGGCGAGATTGATCGGAAGATTGCCATTATGGTCTCTGGTATTCGTTGGGGCGCCAGCATCAAGGAGCTTTAGGAGCAGACTTTCTCCCATATATTTGGTTGGTTTGTCCAGGAGATGATGGAGGACGGATTTGCCCTCATTATCGACAATGGTAACGTCAGACCCGGCGACAAGGAGATCTGCATACATCGGATCTACACCTCGTGTCGCTGAAATCATAAGCGCTGTGCGACCTTTGTTGTCGACGGCGTTTAAATCAAGGCCACGGGAAACAAAGTAACTGAGAAAGTCCCTTTGATTACGGCTTATTATAATATGTACGAGGGGCTCGCGGTTTTCAGCGCTCATAGAGGCTCCGTTTTCTAACAGAAAGTCCAGGACTTCACGAACTAATTCGAAAGGAGTATCAAGAAACGCTGGTATGATCTCCCAGAGACAGTCCTTTTCTTCTGGTTTCAAACCATGTTGCGGATCTACAAGGATGCGAAGAGCCTCGATGTTTCGCGATTTGGCCGCTGGAATTATGGAAGGTCTCTCTGCGCCATGGAGAAGGAGTATTTTCAACGCTTGAGTGTCATCACCAGCAAGCGCTGCTGGTGTGTGTCCATCGACATTCTGCACCATCAGATCAGCGTTCCAACGGAGCAAAATTTGGAGCATTTCATTCTTCCAAAAACCGCGATGCCCGTGTGGCAACAACGGATGCCGTCTTCCATAGGACCCATATGCGGCGACATGGAGAGCAGAGCCAAGTGGTGTCGCCAGTTGGTTAGGATTGGCACCCGTAGAGAGCAGGACTTCAATGGCTGACAGTTGCCAAAAGTAGTCCGCGGTGGCCAGATAATGAATTGCAGCAAGATCGGTATAATAAAATTCTCGATCGTAGCCGCGCCACCCTGCATAATTCATTTTTGCATTTACATCGGCACCATTTAAGACCAAAGCCTCGATTGTTCTCGAGTTCGAATAGGGACTTTTACAGGCCAGCATTAATGGAGTGAGTCCATTCGAATCGAGGGTATCTACATCGCTTTTGGCAAGACTGACAATAGAGAACCAGCCAAATTTGGAAGCTTGATGGAGAGGTGTTGTACCGTCATCCAGGGCCGTCAAAGAGAGCCCCTTCGACTGTAATCCGCATACAAGATCAATATCTCCATGTCTAGCTGCTTCTGAGAGCAACCATATTTCAGTAAGGCCCACCAAAGGTAAGTAGGAAAGATTCGGCTTGGATAGACGGGCGTTAGCAGCAAGCTGGAGAGCGCGGAGCATGGGCACGGGATTTTGCTTGAACCAAAGGCGAGGTAGAATTCCAAAGCCATCTTTGGTTTTGAAGCCGTCCAAGTCCTCATCACGAAACGGAAACATGGGCTCTCGCCCTACGATTAATCTCTGAAAAACATGTTGGCTCTTAGACGTGGCTGCGACGTGAGCAGGATATAACCCGTTCTTATCTCTCACTAACTGACCAATTCCAGCATCAAGAAGTAATTCGACAACCTCAAGAGGCCTCCAAGGCTCCATGTGATTGATAGTCGCAACTGGAAGGCATGAACGTCCGTGGTTCTGCCACTCTGGTATAGATTTAGGTCTGGAAGAATCTTTGATTTGCGTTTGATCTGTAACTGCCATTCCTACGGGGTCAAGCAAAGACATCAGTTGATATTCCTCTCCGATTTCTGCTGCGATATGCAGGGCGTTTCTTCCCGTTTTGTCGACAACATGAGGGTCAGCTCCAGCTTCGAGCAACCACTTCACTGCATCATAAAGACCTGCCCGAGCAGCATCCATCAGTGCAGTTCTCCCGGACCTGTCCCGCGCGTTGATGAAGGCGGTTCTCTTCATCTTGTCGTTTGTGGCAATCTTCTTGACAATGAGGCCGATGACACTGCTCTTTCTTGCTCTTGCTGCATAATGTAACGAGGTCCGTCTCTGCCAGCACTTAGCATATACGTCTGCTCCGGCTACTAGGAGGCTGTAGGCGTGGTACTCAGATGTGCTGCTTGCTAGATGGAATGGAGTAGACCCTTCCACAGTTTGGGTATTTAAGTTGAACTGAACATTTGAGTACGTCTGGAGTAAGCTGACCAGGTTACGTTCGCTTCGTTGATACCAGTTCGAGCTCGGGTCGCCCCAGTCCTGTACCAGAGAGTGTGTAGAAATATTTGTCGCAGCATAATGTAGAGCTGTTAGGCCACCATTGTTGCGCGTCGAAATATCCGCGCCAGCTTCCTTCAACAACCTAAACACCGGACCGGCAGGATAGTTGGAAGCGGCTGCTTTATGTAATGGTGTGTCACCGTCGAGATTGATGGCGCGTACGTCGCATCCGGCATCCAGCAATGTCTTGATGGTCAGCTCTTTCAGCTCTGTCAGCATTGTAATATTACTGGCAACTCCTCTCCTAGAAGCTATCGATAAATGCGCGCAAGCAGCATGGAGAATTGAGTTCCCATGCAGATCTTTGAGGGATAGATCGGGTGATCTTCCCAGAATATACGTTATTGCATGGTCTGTACAACTAATGGAGAAAAAATGAAGAGCAGTTCTTCCCTGATAATCCTGAACATTGATATCAGCTCTAGCATTTATAAGATCAATTACAACCTCGGTGTCTAGCTCCAGCTGTTTTGCCGCATAATGGACTAGAGCAGTTTTACCCTTACCGTTTCTGATGTTGGGATCAACTCCAAGGCCAATTAGTGCCGGCAATCGAGATGGATTATTATAGTGCCACAGGACGGACTTTCCCTTATCGTCTTGCGCATTAATATCAATTCCAGCTTGTATCAGTCTGTGGGCAATGAAACGGTGTCTCATGAACGCTGTGCGACCCTTACCATCGCGAGCATTAACATCAGCTCCTCCCTGAAGAAGGGCATCCACAATCTCCTCGTTGAAGGCGTAATGGAGTGCGGTGCTTCCAGTGACGTCTTTCATATTCACAGAAGCTCCATTGCTCAGTAGCCACTGAACCAGGCCTGGATTTTCATTTGACGCAAACATGAGAGGCGTTCGGCCATCTGAGGACAGAGCATCAATGTTTGCTCCGTACTCTAACAATGTGTTGGGGGTCTCGTAGCCCACACTGTTAGTCTGATTCTGAGTTAGAGCACACGAATGAAGAGCAGTGATATTCGTAGTGTCTCCTGCCATATGCGCGAAGACTCCACTTGCAGGTCCGATTCCATTTGGGTCTGCTCCATTCTCTAACAAAACCCGAACAACACCTCCATTTCCAAATGTAGCCCTCAGTAATAGCAGAGGGCTCAAAGTTCTTATGTCTATATTTGCCCTACGTATTAGGACCTTTACTATTATGGGATCGCCGCTATCAACAGCAATTTTCAGAATCGAATTTTGAAGGCTGACAGGCCAATTATATTCGACTATGGCCATAGCGAGGATATCCACAGCCTCGTAATGATGTGCCTCAATAGCAAGTTCGAGAGGGTTGATTCCTCTCATGCCAAGAGGCCGGACATAATTTGTAACATTGTAATCCACAGCCTTTAATGGTGTAAAAGGATCGGCGCCAGCGGCCACAAGAGCTGCAATGACGAGATGATGGCCTTTTTCTGCTGCATAATGAATTGGCGCTTTCCCATGGGAAGAATATTGAGTGTGATTAGCACTAGACTTCAGGAGCAGCTCTATTGCGTTGGCATGTCCATTTTCAGCCGCATACGATAGCGGAGTCCGGCGAAGAGAGTCGTCTTTCTCATCATGATATGTGCGTTTCTTAAGCAGGTATTTAAGGTAACTGGTCATGCTAAAGTATGCGGCAACGAATACTGGGCCAAAATTCCGGGGTGATTTTTCGTTCCGTGCAAAATTGTAAAGGGGTAACCAGAAGAAGTTGAACCAACTCGAGAAAGCAAGCGAGTCAGGATTTAGGAATCCGTCTAATCGAGTGAATAGTCCAAGGTCCTCTTGGGTAGATTTTATGACATGTCGAGGCCAGTTCCCTGCGACATAATTCAAGAGAGGATATCTATCGCTACGCTCTGTCCATGCGTCGTTATTATACTGCCAAGTCCGACCGACGTCTGTGAGCGTTGAGGGCATTTTAGACGTCTGTCTGACCGGTCCAGGCCAGTCCTCCATGAAGCAATCAAGAGATAAATAAGCAATTGATGTCAACGCAATAGTCCTGTGGGCCTCGGCAGGTCTCAAAATCGGGAAGCAGCCTGGTCCGATCTGGCGAGATTCATCGACCAGAAACTCTGTGAGTGAGTGGTGGAAGATCTGAACAGTCTCATCTCCCATAATCTCGAGCAGAGGTCCGCAGACACTTCGGACTAGAGCCTTTGCATCTTTCTGTGGCATTTCGATTCCCTTTTGCCCGGCTCGAAGACTTACGATGTTCGCGATCTCGAGGAGCCGAAGAGGTCTAATGGCGTGAATAACCCACTGAAGAACGAGTATCTGATCTTCTTCTGTCCCACCGGATCGGACACAGTGTTCTTGAAGGATGTTGCTGTAGAGATCGTCAAGGCCTACAGGGGATCTGTCCAATTCATCATCAAGCTGGGCCAAGGTCTTAGGCAGCCACTGCAGGATTTTGTCAAGCATCAGTCTTGCATAAAGAAATACGCCGTTACTCCTTGCTCTGACGCTCTCTTCAATCTTCTGCTGAGCCTTTTCGGTAAGGAATTCTCTCGGCAGTAATGACAGGCGTTTTCGAATGTATAGATCGATATCGTCATCAACCCGATGACGGCTCAGCTTTAATTTGATAGATAGACAATCTTTCAGTCGGCACTCTATTTCATCTGATTGGCGGCTGGTAACAAATATTTTGACCCTGTCCGAGTTTTCTTGGCCAAGTTCTGCCAATTTGTCTAAAAATCCAATTTGTGTTAGGTCCATTTCGTCGAGAGCATCGGCAACACAGTATACGCGAGGGCAGGATTTCAGTGTTTCCACTAGAATACCCCATAAGCTGTCTAGCGAGACATTTGAGATATCGGGATGATCTTGGATAGTTCCTGAAAGAATTTCAGTCAATAGAGACGAGTTGGGCAGTAGCTGGCTTAACCAGTCAATGACAAGAGATCGGGGATACCGGTTGGCTTCTATGATCTGTCTGAAAAAAAAGTATACGACTTTTGCATTCTCATATCCTGCGCATTTGCCGATAATTGAGGATGCGATAACTGATTTACCCATGCCTGGGAGCCCTTTGACGAGGAGAAGGCCGACATCGGGTGATTCGTGCCATGCAACATATTCTTTGGTTTTCTCAAGCCATTCTCCAGTGCCAGGATAATGGGCCTGCCGGTGTTTATTGTATTCGGAACCTTCCCCAGCATACACGGTGGGTTTGAGCCACGAATTTATAGTGGAAATTGGTAGCTGCGGTACATCTAGGGGGCTTCAGCTAAGTGGGTGCACAGGTGGACAGGATTCTACCTTTGTAATCATATTTTCGAACCACAACGAATTCATCCTCTTCGGATGTTGCAGGAAAATTGGGACGACGCAATAATCTATTACGTGGATTCATCTTACAGAGAGCTTCCGAGAAGTCAAGGGTAAAATAAAATAAATTCCAGTTACTTTCCACACCTCTTTTTTTTCTTGAGAATTCAGCAAGACACCTTCAGTGAGGTCATTTCAAGCAGTTTGGAAGAAAAAGAGAATATGTGGCACCACCGAGATTAGGCGTTTGGAATGTCATTTATTATCCATATATCATCATGCCCGCGTTTAAAAGCTCCTTTCTCGCGATGACACGTCCTTAATAACAAGAATGAGATTGCAAACGAATAAAAAAGATGACTCAAAGATAATGCAGCTTGTCGGGAAAGGCAGAGAAAATGATTGCCGAAGTGGTTAGACTGCTGAGATCCAGACGGTAAAAGCATCCCGCCTTGGCGGCTGCCTTGGGTGGCAGGGGTGTGGCTTCAAGGTTGTTCGTACGGTATTTGAGACCCGAAGGCAGCCGATAGAGTTTATCCCGTTCTTATCACAGACGGAAGGGGTCCGAAGAACTAAATAGCTAAGGGTAGGCTGCAGATCTGTGCTGTAACAAAGATTAGTTAACGCCGTACTGAGAGTCTGCTTGCCGAATCAGGAGAAGCTAGTTTTGCAGGCGACAGCGGTATTTGCTCTACTGCCATATTTTTAAAGTGATGACTACTCTGCTATGGTAGGGCTTGTTCAAGTGAAATGGTTAAGGATTGACCATAATTGACCACAGGCAATCGAGAAAAGTTTCTAGACGAAGGGGAACTCAGTTTCGCAAGCGACTGTAGTACTATGCCCGTTTTAAGATCAATCGAGAAGTCTGGCGAAACCTGGATGTCTAAGGAGCCAGCCGATTTTATTAGACACGAGTATGGCCATAGACAAACCCTCGCTAAGGTGGTAAGTTAAGTCGAGTCTTAAATCATAGACTCTTATATCTACTAGTATGGAGATTTTAAAGGATGAGAAATATAGAGGTAATAAAGACTATATTGGGTACAGGAAGGATAGTTACAAAAAGATTGCCTATTTTCATCGAGATTTTCTAACTCTGACGTAGTCATCCACTCTACTACGGGATTTTTGCCTCATGGCGATGGGGTTTAGGGGCTATTTTATCATAATCCAAGGGGCAGCAGAAACAGCAAGCGACTATAGCTCCTTCACGTAAAATCGCCCACAATCTCCACACCCCCTTCCCTTTTTTATTCTGACTGGGGATCACGAAAGGATTACGGATGATAAGACAGCTACGACGCTGAGACAGAGCAGGCGTTGCTGGCGCATGGCATCGTGCTAGACCATGAGGAGCCGGCCATGGCCGTGCCGCTGGAGGAGGACGAGGAGGAATTGATTGGGAGGTATGAGCAGGCTGTCACGCGCGTGGGGGAGGGATTTGATGTCGCGCCTGTGGAGGATGGTAATGCGGAGACTTTGGCGGACTGGATGACTGCTTGGGGGAGCGGGATGCGGTCGATAGAGGTGATGGAGAGCTGGAAAGCCGTATACATGGTTATGCTGAGGGAGCTGCCGCGGAGCGAGTTTAGTATGTTTGTTGGTCGGGTGTATGGTCGAGCGGTCGGGACGGGTATCATGTACCGCGCTGAAGGGGTTGCAGCCGTACATTATATCACGACGTTGCCTGAGTTCCGAAAGCGCGGGATCGGGACGGCACTGACACTGCACGCTATGGTGCTTGCAAGACGATTTGGATGTCGAATTGCGATGCTCACGGCCAGCCAGATCAGGATAGGTGTGTATCGGTCTCTGGGGTTTAGGGAGTTTGGCCTGCAGAGGATCTATTTGTGGGACGGTAATGTGGACGGCTCTCTGAAGAAAACTGATTAGTCAAGCTGAAAGGGAAAGATGGTGATTTTATGTCAATCGAGGACGAAGGAGGTATGGGAAATTGCAGCGCACTTTGTTCAAAGTTTAACTTAGTTGTGCCAGGCTTCATGTGGCTCTGGGGTATTTCCAAAAACAGGATCATCTTCCGCGACTTTAGACGAAATATTTCGTAGCTGATGAATCAGCCTAACGAATACTCTAGCATCTGAAAAAGCATGCCCACCGGAGCACTGGCGATCCTACGACCCTCAGAAGCGTCAAGAAGGCTACAAGGGTTGTTAGCATTTGTAAGATTACTGAATTGTGGACAGCGAATGGGTCTCGCCCCTTGACGACTAAATACTCAAAACAGCTGAAACTCTCCATCGGGTGCTGTCTGTGAAATTTTATTCATCACTCTGCCCGAGATATTCAAAGTAGGCTCGTTGATGTGTTCTGGGCTATTGTCTACCTGTGACCAGAAATTGCGTAGTAACGAAGGTAGATGCTGGTAGAATCCGGGACTCTCGGTCGCGTGTTACATGTTCCGTCCGGCTGTACAAGCCACATTTGCGCGAAGAAACCAACATATTAATCCCTGCCCAGTTTGCGAAGAGGCAAAGCTCTCACGACATCCAGTTGCAGTCTATCTTCGGTCTAGCCGCAGCGGACCTTTAACTAACACCTTTACCGGCTATTCGTCTCCTCTTCTAGGACTGTTATCTACTTTGTTAGATTCCGGAGCATCATGGCTGACATTGACCTTACAGAAGGGATTGTGCCATTCAGAATCCAGCATATCAACACGCCATGCCACACGTACTACAAGATCATTGGCGATTTATCGAGCGACTCACCTCGACTGATTGTGCTTCACGGTGGTCCGGGCACTGGCCATGAGTATCTTCTTCCTTTTGGCCGCCTGTGGCAACAGTTTGGTATCCCTGTTGTGTTCTACGACCAGATCGGTTGTGCTGCTTCCACCCATCTACCCCAAACCGCTGGTGACGAGTCCTTCTGGCAGGAGAGTCTTTTTCTAGACGAGTTAAACAATCTGCTCGATACCCTTCAGCTTCGGGATGGACCAGGCTACTTCATTCTAGGCCATAGCTGGGGCGGCAGAATCGCCGCCTCTTTCGCAGCGACCCGACCTGAGGGGTTACAAAGACTGGTCCTCGCGAGCGGTATAGCCAGCTCTCGAAGCTATGTGGAGGGTATCCAAATTATCCGTAGTCAGTTGCCGCCCGATGTGCAATTAGTGATAGACGAAGAGGAGCAGAAGGGCAATTTCGACAGTCCCCGCTTTAGAGAAGCGATAAACGTGTTTTTCCGCAACTACTTCTGCCGCGCGGAGCCTTTTCCACCCAAGGAAGTTCTACCAGCCTTTAAGCACATGAGTGAGGATAAGACTGTTCGGGACGCAATGTCAGTTTATTTCCTCGCTGCTGTTTAGTCTGTTCTATCCTTTGTCCTAAGCTATACTTCGAACACCCCCCTTTTACAATTTCAACTCTCAAATGACTTCATTGCAGCTCCCAACATTACTCACACGTTTGCTGACTCTTTTTGCAGAGCGGGGCCATCGCCTTTGAACTGCACTGGCTCCTTCCGGGACTGGACCTGTATTCCGCGTCTGCATCAAATTGCCGTGCCGACACTTGTGTATAACGGCGAGTTTGACACCTCACACGATATTACTACGATGCCTTTTTTTGAGCACATACCCCGCGTACGATGGATTACATTCCCAGATGCCGGACATATGTGCCATCTGGAGCGACAGGAGCTTGCAGAGAAAGTCTTTAGAGTCGTTGGAGAATTCCTGACGCAGGAGAAATAAGAGCCATATTCTGCCAAACAAGCTTTAGTCTGTACCAAGGGTTGCGTCTCCTACTATAGCAGTGGCCCGAAATATCAACACCATAGTAGATATATTGCAACCAATAGACGCATGTCTCAAGTCCGGGACAGAGCAACTTCCCTCTTCCTTTCTGTTTAGCTTAGTACTCGAACAATACTATCGCATTTGACATCACGCAGCGCCCGTGGGCGACAGCATGCAAAACAAATTAAGCTGTTCGTGGAAATAATGCTTATTACATGATGAAGAAGCTACATGAAATATAGGGCCATGGCACAGTACTACGCGAAAACCTAGTATATATAGGCTAAATTAAGGGTCTGCTCCGCTCTCTGTCGATCCCCTAAACCTAGCCTTGCTAAGGATGACAAACAGTCTATATTTTCTGCACCCCACTCCACTTCTGCGAGTTGTATTTAGCCGGATGCTTGATAGATAACAGAACAGACGCGCAAGGCTCGATGTAAAACGGTCAGTTAGGCTGGAAGTGCCTTTACACGCTGCAGCATGATCCTAGCCATTGCCACTGTCCTGGCCTCTGGCGCCTTTGCAATGGCAGCCAGTAGCACTTATACAAACCCTATTCTGCCCGGCTTCCATCCGGACCCAAGCTGTATTTTCGTCCCTTCATGGGATAATACATACTTCTGCGCTTCGAGTAGTTTCAATGCCTTCCCAGGGATACCGATCCACGCCTCGCGGGACTTGCAAAACTGGAAACTAATTGGCAATGCATTTTCTCGGCCCGAAATGTTGCCAAGATTGGCCACGACAAATAGAAGTACGGGAGGGATCTGGGCACCGACCATAAGGTATCGAGAAGAAAAGGGCAAGGGTACATTCTGGATCAGCACGACTTTGGTTTTTGATGATTTGCCCAAGGATAATGTTTCTAGATGGGACAATTTCGTTATCTCCACCGAAAACCCATATAACTCGACCAGCTGGACGGACCCAGTGCACTATGGGTTTGGTGGTTATGATACGTCTCTCTTTTGGGACGATGACGGAAAAGTCTACGTCGTAGGTAGCCATCAGTACACTGTCTGGCCCGGGATTCAACTTGCAACTATAAACTTGACCTCCGGCGAAACAGGCACATGGTCGAATCCGTGGAACGGCACCGGAGCACTTGCACCAGAAGGGCCACATATCTACAAGAAAGACGGGTTTCACTATCTTATGATAGCAGAGGGTGGCACCGGACTAGGTCATATGGTGAACATGGCCCGCTCTAAAAACGGAGTACAAGGACCGTACGAGCCAGCACCGCATAATCCTATTCTTACCAATGCCAACACAACTGCTTTCTTCCAGACTGTCGGCCACGCCGACCTCTTTCAAGATACCCGCGGCAATTGGTGGGCCGTTGCGTTATCAACCCGCTCAGGACCAGACTTTCTGAATTACCCAATGGGCCGAGAAACTATTATGACTCCTGTAACCTGGAAGGAAGGTGACTGGCCAATCTTCCAAAATGTCACCGGAATCGAAAGTGGATGGGAACTCGGGCCACAAATTCTTATCCCTCAGGGCGAAGGGCCGTATGTCGATGCCGCAGATTACCTTACTTTCCCGCCGAAGTCGTCTATACCGCAGCACCTTATACATTGGCGCCTCCCAACACCAGATACTTATATCGTTTCTCCCACGGGATATGAGAACTCTCTTGTCATTCGCTCTTCGTTTTTGAATCTAACGGCATTTGATGGATATTATACAGGCGGCCAGGGTCAGACTTTTATCGGGCAACGACAAACTGATAATCTGTTTACATACTCGTTGGATATTGATGCATCGGCTCTGTCCAAAGAAGAAGATGAGGTTGGCGTGAGTGTATTTTTGGTACAGAGGTATCACTTCGAATTGGGGATCGTTCTTCTTCCTAATTCCTCGACGGCGACAACGTTGGTTCCTCATTTTCGCTTTCGTGGTATTTCCAATACATCCATTCCTGATCGCATTGTCCCGTTCCCTTCCTACCTTTCCCTCGACGCTCCAATTAGCATGGAAATCAAGGCATTTAATTGGACACACTATTCCTTCTCGGCTGGACCGCGAGATCAGAAGCATCTTCTGCAGACATATGGATATGCAAAGGGCTCCCAAATGAGTTGGGGGTTTACGGGAACGCTTGTGGGACCATATGTTACCACGAACGGAAGAAATGGAAGCTCTAATGGTGCTTTCACTGCTGCCGTCAGCAACTGGAGGTACCTCCCCCAAGGTCAGTTCATTGACTAGAGGACGGATTGAGAGGAAAGCACATCGAAACTTATAAAATCTCCGGGGCTTGTCTCTTGCTCGTTTAAATTTGGTTCTAGGAGTATTGGCCATATATTTGTAAACGAAATGCAACTCGAATGGAATGGCCATACGCCTCTCTACTGAAGTTTATTCTCGAGAACATATATAAAAGCAATAGCTTTCTAAAACGATAGAGATGTTTTGAGAGATGTTACAAGGTCGTATTTGTCAGGTTCAATCACAGCCATGTCAAATATATTGGGTACAAAACAGCGATTTTGAGAGATTGATTCCCTGGAAAGTTTTGCGGAAATGTGAATGCTGTAACAATTGTAATTCCGATCATTTTGTACGTGTATTTTGTTGCAAATTACTACCATGTATCTAATTCAATATTCAATTGTGTAAAGATCTTGTCTTCGTAGAATACTGTACCGAATGATAACCTGACTGCAAATAGTGGGCAACGATACGTGTGACATGGCGCGCCATCTTCATCACCATTATCGCCATCATCATCATTATCAAGCTCAAATTCATCATATTCTTCCTGCAAATCGTGCTCCAGCGGCGATTCATCGTCAGGGTACTGTCTAAGAGTTATCGCAAATGGCCTCTTTATACTCGGCGGGTATCCAAATACGATTTTAGCTGAATCAGAATAAACAATGTCACCCACATTCGTCGAGTAATAGACCATTACTACTCCTACAAGGCCACCCAAGGTATCCAGAGGAAGAAGTGGACATGGCAATATACTTACACCATCGCTGGCACGAGAACCATAGCGTGAAAGAACTTTTATCTTGCCGTCTCTCCAGGTCTCTCGGCGCGGACGAGAAAGCCGCCGAAGCGTTTTGAGAAATAGTCCCGAGGTACTTGAATCGCTCGTGATGTCGAGAACCACAGATCCTTTCGAAATTTGTCCTGGGATGAATTCAGCTGTTCAGAAACGTGGCCCACTTGCCAGCAAGTTGCAAAATCTGTGACTCTGGCAAATCCGTGCTCCCCATCGTCGCGTTTGTCAATCAAGCTGATCCAGATCCCAATAGCATGGCAACACCAAGTACTACCTGCCATAGCGTACGAACCACAATTCAGAATCACTAGATAATCTGTATCATCAATGTAGTCAGGGAGGCCTCCTGGGTTATCGATCTGTTGCTTCCACGTAGTCACCGGAATAGTAGGGAAACCGGCATGAAACCCCCTATTTGATTGCGCCCATGTATTTGGGGGGATAATTGTTGTTTGCTTTACTTCTCCGCAACCGCGAAAATCAGTCGGTGAGAGTGCGAAGATGCTTCGATACGATCGCTGATGATCCTCAGTTTCATCCGCGATTCCCGTCGGTATGCCCCAAGCGAAGAGGGAGTGATCGGTGGATGATGCCGCAATGTGCTCTTGAAATCTCGAAAAGGCCTTTTCACCCTCACCATACAACAAAGGCATGTTGACGTCAAATAATCCTAAGAGACAGTATGCCCTATCTTCCTTTCGAGTTGTTTTTCGGTCAGACGCCCAGGACATCTTCTGGGCAACGCTGACCAAGGAAAGGTTGTTGGTTTGAAGGACGTCTGCCAGAATTCCAGTTTTGCTCGAAATAGATGAGGAATAAAAACTTTTTTCGCCCAGAAAGTCCCAAGTCCGAGTATAAAATTTTACCTCGCGAGGGGCAATCAGCTCTTGAAGAGTCTAGCCGCGAGTGAACCAGCGACTCTCCATCCAGCTATGCCCTACCTCGCGATCAGATTCGATATCGACGAGATAGGCAAAACAAACTCTCGAATTCGCGCACCATCGAAACATGGAGTTGATAGACTCGGTGAGATCGGCACTCGAAGCCTTAGACTTTTTCTATTATAGTATATTATATCTCTCTATAAAATAGTGGTTTCTTATCTTAGGGTATTCTTTATAGACTACAATTAATTTATTAAGTTTTATATATACTATTTTTAACTTGTAATCTATAATAGGGTCAAGCAAGTACTATATTAAAGCATTACTAACTATAGCATCTATAAGGTGCTATAGCACCTGCTTTATAAAGTACTTTGTTATATTCTAAATAGCCTCAATATGTCAGTATACTAACCCTTCCTAAAGCTTGCTATACTTATAGAAGACTTTACCAACTAGTAGTAGATTCAGAAGACCTAGTAACTAAAGAAGCACCCTCTTAATCAGTAAATAGGAAGTATAATATCCTATATTAGAGTTCCTACCTTATAACTATAACTCTTCTTTAATAATCTATAGACTTCTTCTACTACTTCTACTTAGGTATATTAGCATTTGCCCTTACTTTTACTGCTTATAATTTTCTACTTAACGCCTTCTATACAAATCTCTTCCTTGAAATCCATTCCTCTATTTATAATTATAGCTAACAGGCACTAATTAAAGAGAGATTAATCTATAAAAAAACTATACTTGAAATCACCTTTAATAACAGCCTTACAGATTGTTTAGAAGCTATCGCTTAGATTAACCAGGAAATTCCTTTAATTATCAAGACTTTAATAGGCAAGCCCTAGTGTTTTAAGGCCTTAAAAACAATTCGATATACCTGCTTCAATATCCTTAATTAATTATAGAAGCTCAGTCTTAGTCTGACCAAATAGTACTGTATTTAATCAATAGTGCAGGTATACAATGCCAAGGCTTACAGCAGGGAGAGACCGGAAGTTACTGTCTGCAAAGAACTGTATCTCGACTGTATCTTGATCTTAGTCCTGATCACCAGAGTCGAGATTCCTGACAATATGCTATCCTAGATAGAATTCGACCTGCTCATTCCTTGCAAGGCTTAAGAATATCTTCTCGGCATTAGTCCCACTGACGAGCTGATCTGGCTTCGTGATAACGCCGAGAGTCCGTAAGCCCTGAGGGTCCACCTCTCGGGCCCGTTTGAGGATCTATAAGTTGTAGGGTCTCTATGGAGCTCTGTGGCTAGAAGTGGAAGCTTATAATTTGATTCGGGAAGTCATTCTTGGCGGACACCAACCTCCATAGATTGTGAGCCCCCATGCAATCAGAGGTATGCTAATTTGAGCAAAAGCCGGCCCAGGTCGCGCGCTATAGTGCAATCAGAGGCATGGTGGGATGCAGGCACGAAGCCGACCTAGGTCGGGCGTCATGGTGCGATTAGCTTGGGCGGAATATCGTTACCGATAACCGTTTCCCTTCTGGCATTTCCGAGAAACCGAGCAAAGCCGACCTAGGTCGCTCGCCACGGTGCGCACAGTGTGGCCGGATTGGATTCCGGGAAATTCAAGCACGATGTCCAACATTCGACGTGGTGGGACACAGATCAAGGTAGAAGTCGGTTTCCCGGAACCTCCTTGACCTGCGTCCCACCAGGTCGAATGTTGGACGTCAATATCAAGCCGTCGGTTTCCCGGATCTTCTACCATTGCCACCACGCTCAAGTTTCTGGCCACCTCACTTGGAACATAAAACAGTCCATTGCTACACAGATGGAGCCGGCGAAAATCCTGGCGGCAACCTCTCGAGTCTCCTAGTTTAACATAATTATTTGAATACCGGACTACTCAGTTCCATGCGTCCATGCATTCAAGGATGTTGACGCTGTTACCGTTTTTGGATGGTTGGCCCCAATCATTGCTTTGAAACTCTTAACAACATGCTCCATCAGTTGAATTGCCTCCTTGGTTCGACTTTGCGTGTACAATGTATGGGCCAGATTATTCATGCTGGCCAGCGTTTCTGGATGCTCCGCTCCGAGTACTCTCTTTCTTGTCTCCATAACTTGTACCTCTAGCACCTCAGCCTCATCTAACCGCCCTTGATCCCAGTAGGTTAATGCCAAGTTCGCTATGCTAGTCAGTGTGTCTGGATGCTCCACTCCGAGTACTCTCTTTCTCGTCTCCACAACCTGTACCCCTAACTCCTTAGCATTATCTAACTGTCTCTGATTCCAGAATGTTAATGCTAAATTTGCCATGCTAGTCAGTGTGTCTGGATGCTCCTCTCCGAGTACTCTCTTTCTCGCCTCCATAACTTGTACCCCTAGCTCCTTAGCATCATTTAACTGTCCCTGATTCCGGTATGTCAATGCCAAATTTGCCATGCTAGTTAGCGTGTCTGGATGCTCCGCTCCGAGTACTCTCTTCTTTATCTCTATAACTTCCACTCCTAGCTCCTCAGCCTCCTTCCACCGCCCTTGATTCCAGTACGTTAATGCTAAATTCGATATGCTAGCTAGTGTGTCTGGATGCTCTCCTCCGAGTACTCTCTTTCCCATCTCTGTGACTTTCACCTCTAGCTCCTCAGCCTCCGTCCACCGCCCTTGATCGCGATACGTCGATGCTAAGTTCGCCATAGTAGTTAGGGTGTCTGGATGCTCTGCTCCAAGTACTCTCTTTCTCGCCTCCATAACTTGTACCCCTAGCTCCTTAGCATCATTTAACTGTCCCTGATTCCGGTATGTCAATGCCAAATTTGCCATGCTAGTTAGCGTGTCTGGATGCTCCGCTCCGAGTACTCTCTTCTTTATCTCTATAACTTCCACTCCTAGCTCCCTAGCCTCCTTCCACCGCCCCTGATGCTGATATGTCAATGCCAAGTTCCCAATAGTGGTTAGTGTAGAAGGATGCTCTACTCCAAGAACCTTCTTTTTCGTTTCTATGACTTGTGCCTCCAACTCCTCAGCCTCCTTCCATCGCCCTTGATCGCGATACGTCGATGCTAAGTTCGCCATACTAGTTAGGGTGGAAGAATGTACTACCCCAAACACTCTTCTCTTTGTCTCCACAACTTGTACCCCTAGCTCCTCAGCCTCTTTCCACCGCCCCTGGCCCCCGTATACCCACGCTAAGTTCGCCATGCTGGTCAGCGTGTCTGGATGCTCCGCTCCAAGTACTCTCTTTCTCGCCTCCATAACTTGTATCCCTAGCTCCTCAGCCTCCTTCCACCGCCCCTGGCTCCCGTATGTCGACGCTAACAGGCCCAAGCTTCCCAATGTATGCGGATCATCTAGGCCCAAAATCCTCCGTCGTTCAGTATATGATTCCTTGCATCGTTTATGGGCAGATTCGTATTTTCCTTGCATCAAATCAAACCACGCTAAGTTATGCATTATCGCCGCGTGGCGAAGTAAACTAGAGTCAGAGAGGGCAGGATACCTCAGCACTGTTGTGGCATGCGGTAAAAGCGCGTTGCATATCTTCTTATTCTTATAATCGCCAGTTGGGAGTTCGTTCGACAACAGTTCCAAAGCCTCTTCTTGCCACCTATCTCTGCTTTTCTGGAGACCCAGCCACGTTTGTGTAGCCAGCTGCACGAGCCGGTGCATTGAATATGTCTCATCGTCTCTCTCCACTGTAATCAGGGAAAAAGCCTGCAAAGTGCCAATAGCGTTAGTGTCCTTCACATCCAGATACTCTCCCCGTCGCAGCAATATTTCGGGGATTGCCTGGCCGTCAAGGAAAGACATCAACGATAACATGTCAGCCGCGCGTGGTTCCTCTTTCCTGATTTGGTCGAATGAGAGCTTCCAAGTCAGAAAGACAGAACTGGGGGTTACCCGAGGTCTTCTTGGATCCAAAAGATCTGTACTTAGATATCCTGCTAGATTGGAGTCACTATGGCTGAGCGCCTTTCGGTACTTCTTCAGAGACATCGTGTTTTGTTTCATGAAGGCTGCCGCTTGTGTAATAGCAAGAGGTATATAACACAAGACTTTGAGCAAATCTCTTCCCGCTTCGGCATCCCAATAGGCCGTTGCCACCTTTGATTCTAGTAGCAGCTCTGCTTCTGCAGGCGTGAAGGGCTGCACATCAATAGGATCTTCTCCGTCCGCAAGGTCCATTCCAAGCTTCTTGTTCCTTGTTGTAATGACCAGAGACCCATGCTCAATAGAGCTCGGTGGAAGGTAATCCGATAGACAAGATGGTGTGCTGCTGTCATGTGATGTATCGGCGTTTATCTCGGGAAAGAATAGAGATCTATCATCGGCGCTATCCAGTATCATAAGCCAATGTCCATGAGACTTGTCACTCAGCCAGTCCAAAACAATTTTCTTTTGGTTAACCTTCGGATCGTCTCGACGTGGAATATTAAGCTTTTCAGCAATTTCTGCATATGCCTGTTCAAATCTTGCCTGGTTGGCTGCATACACCCAGAAGATTTGGATTTCTTCATGCTGTTTATGAAATCGATACGCATACTCAATTGCGATTTGAGATTTTCTGTTATTCTTCTTCATCAGACGCTGGTTTAAAAGATGTAAAGTATTGTGGAATGGAAATATTCTTACCCAACCCCCCCAATGCCTGCAAGTGAAATACGATGTCCTCCGTGAAGTCGTTCTTCAATCTGATCGAGTATGTCCTCACGCCCCACAAATTTGTAATCGCGGACGAATGGCATTATGAAAACAGGATCTGCTGAAGCAATTGGAGCTGAGTTATGAGTTAGCAGTATATAATATATGTTCTCCAAAATTAAGCGTTTGCGAATCTTTGTTTGATATTTCCTCGAAAGCAAAAGTCCATCCCATCCATTTGTATCGGAGGGTACGAAAAAATGCTTGGAATAAAAAAGAGGGTCTATATAGCATCTGCAGCAGTTAAATACAATGCGCATGCAGTCATATAAAGGTGTACCTAAAAGTACCGAGTGATTCATACAATAGCGAATTGGAAAGGTGCAAGCAATCTATTAGACATGATCGATATACTTGATAGATAAGGCTACATACCCATTGGATAATGAAGTTGGGCTGCGCAAGCCTCTATTTGACTCCATTCATTGGCCAAAAACTCTTGAGTTGCTACCTTCGTCCTATCCAGCTCTTTCCATTCCTCGAGACCCACCTGCTCAAGGCCATGCTGCACATTGAATCGAAAGTAGACTCTCTGATTGACTCCGTACTTGTGTTTAATTTCCTCTCTGAATTCGCGGGCGACTTTCTCTGTGTCAGTTGCCATAGACTTCAAGGACTCGAAGAGCGGCAGGATCGTTCTGCCAATATCTCTAGACACAAGCATGCCAGTACCGACACTAATGATGCACCCGATTTCTCTTGACCGTGGCCATATGTGCCTCGCTTCGTCCATCACCAGCCGGATCGGATTGTTGTATCCCAATCCGCCGTCCACATAAGCGATTGGAGGCTTTCCAATCACCATTGGAGGGAAGAATGTCGGTGCCGCCGACGTAGCTCGACAGGCTTGCCAAATCAGACAATCGTCAATGATATCCCAAGGACTTTCGTAACTTCGAAACCGAAAGGACTTTCCTAGTTTTTCGGAAGTAACACATACAAAGCTAGATCGCCTAGTAAGCCAGGCCTTAGCATCAGGGGTATATTTCGTACACTTTACATTGTGGGGTCTTATTATCTCTGGATGCTTCAAACTTGAAGGCCGCGTCTTCGCCTCCTATAGCCTTTGAGCCTAGGTGCTTCTTCACTAGCCTCTTCACCGCCATCTCCAGAGGACCTGGATCGAATCGATGCTTACCCCTTGCTACCTTTATTAGTTTGCCCAATTTGCCGCTAGACACGATGTCCTCAACTGGGAAGATCTCAGGTGCCATGTCGATGTACTCATTAATACAGGTGTCGATGTCCATCTGAAGGGTTCCAAGCATGATGGAGATGAGGCTACAAGGTCTAAGCACAGAGAGATACTAGGACGTAATCATATCCACTCACCCTCCGGTAGAAGTGCCCGCGATGAGATCAAAATATTGACATGGAAGAAGGGGACGCGGTATCGTGGCGTCTACTTTGCAGTCAAGGGCCATCATGATGCTTCTCAGAATGTAGAGACTCGACAGCCCACGAATACCACCTCCATCTATAATTTACATCGTCAGTCAGTCAGCCATCGTCATCTCACCTAGCGCTAACTCATGCGATCGACTAACCTATGGAGAGGAGCCGAAGCGGCCGGTTGTGGAGTTCCATGTTGTCGCGGATCTAGTTTATCGGAGATGCGCAAGTCGCGGACTCAATTCATCGCATCGACACTAATGTTCATGATGTAGCATAGAGTGTGAGATGTTTGGAAATGCGACGAGGCTGAGCGATAGGTTGGTCACGCTATTTAATTCTGCTGCTCGTGCAGCCATCTTACCAAGTGTAGCCATGACGAGGAGGCATGATGGATTGGTGGCAGAAAAAGGCGGTGGAAGCATGCTGCAAGCTTGGCACAACAATCCATTGTGGTGGCTGACGAGTTCAGCAGCTGGTGATCGCCCCAGCGATACAGCAAAACCCCTATCCCCTCGTCCGTCGCGAAATGCCTCAACCAGCAGGGATGTATTCAGCCAGTCAGCTGGAGGGAAAGGCACAGCCCCAGTGATTCTTATATATAAAAATCATTGGTGCTGTGCCTTATCCTCTAATCTGACTGGTCGAATAATCCTTAGCGCTGTGGCAAGCGACGACGGAGGAGGGGATACCGGCTTTAGCCACATTTCTAATTAGTGATTCAAAAACAACAGTGGTGGGAACTTAGGCCTTTTTCAAGGCAGCCTCCTTCCCATTGGAGGATATATAACTTAATGTAGCAATCTTATTGACCGAAGTCTCGTGTATCATACATTGGAGCTCTTAGCTGTAACTGGTTATTTCTTAATAGCGTTGAATATAATTACTCTTTGGTGCGAAACTAGTTTCAATTCTCGATCAAGTCCGGTATCCTAAAGCGCAATCTTCTCTCTCTTCCAAAAGGGCCTGCCTTTCTTCTTCACCTCGATATCACTCTGATACCCCTCACTGGCTACAAACCCGTGGTCTTTTGCCTTCTGATCTTGCAAATCCACTGTCCAGCTCTGGTTCCGTTCGAGACGGAGCGTCAATTGGGCGTTCGAACCAAACTTCAACTCTTCATCTTTGCTTAATAACGTCGGCAATGATGTCCTAGTTTCCGATCTTGTCAAGCGGAAATTTAGCTTCGAGCCATTTAACGGCTTTTGGTCTTGCCACCCCTCCCGTTCTCGTTGATCAATTGCTTTGCTTCGAATTAAAGGCGCAGTGGTTGGCGTGCGAACATAGCGCACGAATGGAATTTGCAAAGATGGGACCGATGGATTTATAGATTGTTTCGTATGTGGTGCATAGCAGGACAGTGGAGTTGTCGAGTCACTCAACACACTTGTTTCGTAGGGAGTAGATTCGCCAATCTGTGCATGTAGTGAATGATTACGAGGAAAGAGTGGAGAATGGATTGCCTCTTGAGTCTCTGATATGCTGCTAACTTTGAGGGATGATGGGCAGTAAACTTCTGCCAAAAAATATAAGAATGTGTCGACGTCAGCAAGAGTGCTCATTGCTCCAAGGGAAGCTCTGACAACGCCCGTCGGCTTTCCATTGATAACTTCCAATCCATTAGCAATTCCGCATCTATGGCCTGCCGACCAATTTCTTTTGAGCTCCCACGGTTTTATATTGAGATAGGTGGCCACTCCTCCAGCATTGCAAAGGCCGCCAGCTCTGACATAGATATCTCGTTCGTCCGCTTGTCGTTCCACGTCAAGATATGACACATAAGTACCATCTGTCCGCATTATGTTGAAGGCTATCGTGGCTCCTTGGATCTTGCTGTTATCGTAATGATTACCGGGTTCGTTATATACTACGGCGAGAGGCTTGCCGTTGGTGTGTCGAAGCGCCCGGATTCCATCGTAGAGGCGTTTGACTAGGAAAGAAGTGTGTTCAGAAATGCGATTCATGTCACCGAAGAGCTGCTGGTGAACATCTATTGCGGAACCAAGTGCGATGATATTGTGAAAGGGCAGAGTCCCATCTTCCAAACGATCGTGAATAGAACTCTCTTTGCTGTGGTGCCACGCCTGATCAATAAGCGTCGCCATAAGAATTGTGCCACCTCCAAAGAACTTCCGCCACTGTAGGATGTGTCCTGAGTCCTTGCGGACAACGAGGGCACCAAGGTCTGGAAACCCAAAGATCTTGTAAAATGAGAGGGAAGTGAAGTCAGGTGCCAGGTCTGGATCGGCGAAAACGGGTTCCAAGGATGAGGTAGTGGCTAGTGCTGCTGCGTCGAGAAGCGAGTACGCATTCTGATGAGCATGGAGTTTCGAGTTTCGGAGTCTCCCAGGCCATGAAAGTGGCAGTCGACGACCAGTCATGTTACTTTGGCCAGGATATGCGAACAGACATGGTTGCTCAGAGCTGTTATCAGTAGAGCTCTCCAAAATCTTGCTGCTGCCATCCAGCCATTGCTCAACCTCGTCATCGGATCGAAAGCACCAATGTGCGTTAGTGGCTTCTCTGACCCCAATGAGACTCGTATGAGCATCTCTATGATAGCCATACCTAAAACCAGAGGAGGAAGCGGTAGCTGATGTGAGATCCCGGAAAGATTCCATGACAAGTTTGATAGCCGCGGTTGCATTAGCAACAAAAACTAAGTCAAAATACTTAGGATCTGCTCCCAGAAACCTCAATGTCTTCTCTCGGACGTCATCCATGATATTTCCTGAAAGCATGGCCGGTTTTGAGGCCGAATGTGGGTTGCCATAAAGGTTTGTGATCATATCATGGGAGAAATTTTCCACCAGGGACTTCGCGTAGAGCGTTGCCCCTCCATGATCGAGGTAGGTTTTACCTAGATTGCAGTTAGTGACCTCTCGAAAGATGAGTGAGTTCCTAGCCTACCCTTTAGTTGGGGATATTCCTCATCGCGCAAGTATTCTACTGTCGTATTGTACGACATATTTTGAGGTGTAACGATGATAGGAAAGGCGTGCGGGCAAATATATGTATAATCGGCGAGCTTTCCTAGATAGAATATATGATGTAAAGCAAAGGAAGTAAAAAGAGTATCTTGCGGTCTTGACAAGTCTATCTGAGGAGCGACTTGCGTAGCTTAAGTACGCTTACTATTTCCCTTCTAAGCCCAACATTTACACAAACGGCATCATTCTATGTTCCAGCCGCTCATGATCAGTAGCTATTCGGGGGCGCAGTTAGGCCTATTGGCAACCACCAACACTCTTTTCTACGCATAGCCTAGCTTCTATTCGCGCCTATAAATACATACTCATTTCAAGAAGTGCGCTTGGTCCGTCGACAATATCGGGCGTCTTGATAAGAACCTCAGCATTCTCATGAAGAGAGGCCTAAAAACCAGCACAAGCTTGTAACCCTCCAATAACAATTTAGTATGACAGCGCACATTTCTGCGGCATAAAGTGTTTGCTAGGCTAATGTAAGGTTCTGGTCCCTACCGATCCATCTGGCACAGATCTTAGTGCTGCACTATGCATCGGGATCGCCGACAGCGCTGGATGCTTCGCCTCGTGGCCCTCGATCATAAAATAGGCTGGCTGACAAAGTCAAATGAGATAAGCCCTGCTTCCCGATTGGCGAGAAAGATTTTATCTGTGCGCTCGTGTCATTTTTTGATTCTAATTTTTGGCGTTCATCTTGCATATTCAGCTGATCCAAAATCCTCAGCCCTACCGCCACCAGATTGCTGTCACCGCTTATTTCAAGGCCTCACTACATTACATCAGAAGGATGCGGTACCTGGATTATGTAAGTGTCTAGAAGTATTCTACAAGGAATCGCAATCAGTCGGATGATGTTATTTTGTAATATATTCCTAGATATGCTGTCTACCGCAGTATAAAAGATTTCGCAAAGTACTCCAGGTGATCATCAAATCACTTCGGCTGCATAACGAAATAATTTCCACGTCGCAGAAACTCATTCGTTGGCTTAGAGTATGTCGGTTCCGCTACTGGATATGATTGGTTATCTCTCCGCATTTCATCCTGTGCTCAGACCTTTAGCGGCGGCCTGGCCGCGGTGTCCCAGAGACTAGAATCGATTCTGTAGACGCTGCTGTACAAATGTGGATAGTGGCAGAGCTGAAGGCTAGCTGGAGCTATGGCTAAGTGCAGGGACTACTGTATTTCAAGCCACACATGGCGCTTTACTTTGCTGTTTCTTCTGAGCCGATGCTGAATCACATCTCGGACCACTGGAGAACGCAGCAAGTAAGCATAATAATTGAGTACTGCCGTTTTTGCATTGCTGACTTTGTTTCAACAGTCTACATGCAATTCTTATCCATCATCTGAACATTACATTCCTCAATATTGTAGCCAGGAATACATATTGTCTACCCGTCTGGGTAGCTCCCTTACCGTTTTTTTATTAATTGCTAAATCCTACGTTTTTCATCATGGCGTGGAGTTCTAAGACCAGTGAAAACGCCACGGAAGTGCCTTCACAGACTTTCATTGTTGATATCGAACAGAAGGCAGTCGACGAAGCTCACGTACAGAACACAACAGTGCAAAGTTATAGTTGGAAGGGTGTCACTGTCACTGTTAAGGATCGACAAACAAAGCAACCCAAGGCTATCCTGAGTGGAGTTGATGGAAGTGTCAAAGCTGGTAGGTAATGCTTTTGTTTAATTTACGAATTTGTCATTAAGTAGACTTACAGGTGAAATCTGCGCGTTGATGGGACCGAGTGGGTGTGGAAAGACAACACTTCTCAATGTCCTTGCGCATCGTGATACTTTCGGTGCCAAGATCGAGGGAACAACATTGGTCAATGGCACAGACCTCTCACTGGAAGCTTTCCGGAAACTCAGCTCGTATGTAGAGCAAGATGATGCTCTTATCGGCTCTTTGACTGTTCGAGAGACCATGAACTTTGCCGCCCGCTTGGCTCACACAGAGTAAATAAAAATTTCTACCCTCTGTTGATCCCACTAATATATGTTTTTGCGGCAGACTTGGCAAGAGAGAACGCACAATGCGAATCGATGGACTCCTCGACTCGTTCGGTCTTCGAAAGCAAGAAAACAACCTAATCGGAACAGCAATACGGAAAGGAATTAGTGGCGGACAAAGGCGTCGTGTTAGTGTTGCCAGCCAACTGATCACTGGCCCTAAGTTGCTCTTCCTCGACGAACCGACCAGTGGGCTTGATTCTGCAGCCAGCTGGGAAGTTATTTCGCTCATCAAAGCTGTCGCCAAGCGCAACAATGTCTGTATTGATGATCAATTCCTGCCACAAAGTCACTACTAACATAGTACAAGTTAATCGTCGTCGCAAGCATTCATCAGCCTTCCACCTCCACCTTCCAACTCTTCGACAAGCTGCTCCTCCTCTCCGCCGGCAAATCCCACTATTTCGGTTCTACCGCGAGCGTCGGCGCACACTACGATGCGCTTGGGCATCCCATGCCTCTGCATATGAACCCCGCGGAGTTCGTCCTCGAGCTATTGAACGTAGACTTTGCCCCACAACAAGAAATTGCACAACAGCAGCTCGAACTTCTGCAAGTTGCCTGGGAAGCCTCCCCACAGAAGCAGATCGTAGATGCTGAGATTACCGCCATTGCTGCGGCGCCGCAACAGGACACTCGCCTCGGTCAGAAACGATCGCGTGCGAACTTCTTCGCCGTCACACTTGCTCTCGTGCACCGCTCCTTCATCAAGTCGTACCGGGACGTCGTCGCTTACGGCATTCGTCTCGCAATGTATACCGGTCTAGCAATCATGATGGGCACAGTGTGGCTGCGCCTCAGTAACGACCAGAGCGACATCCAGCCATTCATCAACGCAATCTTCTTCGGCAGTGCGTTTATGTCATTCATGGCTGTGGCTTACGTACCGAGTTTCCTGGAGGACCGCCTGACGTTCATTAAAGAGCGCGCGAATGGGCTTTATGGCGCCGCGGCCTTCATGGTTGCGAACTTTATAATCGGCCTGCCATATCTGTTCCTCATCTCCGTCGTCTTCTCCAGTATCGCATACTGGCTGTCGGGCTTCCATCCAACAGGCGAAGCATTCCTCAGATGGATCATGTGGCTATTCCTCGATCTCGTGGCGGCCGAATCGCTCGTCGTTTTCGTATCGTCCATCTTCCCGATCTTTGTTGTTTCGCTGGCGCTCACTGCATTCGCAAACGGACTCTGGATGAGTGTTGGTGGATTCCTCGTGCCACCGACGATTCTCAACGCGTTTTGGAAATATGCGTTCCATTATATTGACTATCAAACGTATATTTTCCAGGGAATGATGGTTAATGAGTTTACAGGTCGCACGTACTCTTGTGGAAATAGCTGCCATTGTATGTACCAGTCGGACCTCGCGTCGCAGTGCATGATCCCCGGGGAGGTGGTCTTGGATCAATATGGCTATTCGACGGGCCGGACAGGTCTTTGGGTCGGCATTCTGCTCGGTATCGTGCTGGGATACCGACTCCTTGGATGGGTTGTTCTTGCAATTCGGAAGTAAATCGCTCACATTTCGTGGCTTGAATTTGACCCTCGGGAGCCAATCCCGCGCCTTGTAGACTACACAGCTTCGCAACGCATAGATCCGCAGATAGTTGTTCTTTATAAAGTCCCACCTTCGCGAAATGGCCACCGTCCCTCGAATAAGTGCGGCAAGTATCTGGTATCAATATCGATGCTGTTAGCAAGTAGGGTAATTATATCACCTTAATAGTAGCTCGCTACACCAAAAACCTGGCTGCAGCTCGGGCAAGTGTTGGTGTAATTTTGATCATGTGTTGCATAGCCAACAATCTGCACACGGTGCACAGTCGAACGGTTTGATCGCAATGCCTCGCATATGCTCACATTGCGATAGATATCGCAGCGACAAAAATGAAGAGAATTTCGGCCTGGGAAATGGCGAAGAAGAAGCTGAGCAGTAGAGATCCAACGGACGAGCGTAAGGACCTCGCCGAGCCTGCATGCGATACTGAGCGATTACTTTCGTACAATGTGTGGTATTTTGCAAAAGCTGGTATTGTCCTCCTTTTGCCTCAAAAATATTCTGCACAGGCCACATCGGCGATGTCTGCTACTGGCGTCGTCTTAGCGCAACATCAATACACAATAGCTTTCGTCCTAACACTTGATCCAATACTGAACAGACGCCTGTAGGTTGGCAGCCAAGTCAATAGTGCTATTCTCCATGTCCTACGCTTAAAACCAACCAATCGCAAGACAGCTGTTCCCCGCATCCCGCTTCCGACATCATGCATGCATTCACGATATATCCTCTCGCAAACATGACTCAACCGTGAATCGCCGAATTATAAGGATTGACAACTTATCCCGCATCTCGAATCTTGTTGAACTCGCCGTTTCTGTGGAGTAAAATTCTTGCTATTACACCAAACAATAGCGTAGCAACATGGCCTCTGACGAGGAAGCAGTGGAGCTCACAGCTCAATGCCTCTGCAAGGCCCAGTCTATTACCACCTCCGTCCCGACCTCCTCTCTGCCACTTCAGGCCTCGTACTGTCACTGCACCTCTTGCAGGCACGTGACTGGCGGGATGTACTCCTCCTGCGTCGCCTGGCCCGGTCCCTCGGCCGCGGTTCGCGCCCTCTCCCTTCGCAGTTATGCCTTCTCACAGAGGCTTACTATCTTGTTCTGCGGGACGTGCTCGAGCCCTATGTTCTGGCGCGAGAGGCGTCCCGAGAAAGAACGAAAGGGCAAGGAGGAGGAGGAAACATTTGAGGCGTTTACCGGCGTATTGTCGAACAATGCCCTTCCGGACATGATCCAGGTCAAGGACCACATCTTTGTCGGCGATACACTCGACGGTGGCGCAGCAATTTGGCTGCGACATCTCTTGAAAGACAAGTCCGGCACTCCGGTACCATGCTACCGTTCCTGGCGCCACGACAGTGAGCTCGTCGACCCCGATGCCATGGCCGCCGCAAGCGAGGCGAAGATGAAGCACGTTCCTATTCCGGACGAAATACCGGTGCACTGCCGCTGCAAGGGCGTCAACCTCATCCTCCACCGCGGTATCGCAGACTATTCCACCAAAGAGCCATCGCAGCTGCCATTCTTCGTCGACCCGTCAACGCACAAGCTCATGGCCGGCTTTGACGCGTGCCACTCGTGCCGTACCTCAGCAGGCATCGACGTCATGAACTGGACCTTCACCTTGCTCAAAAATATCGACTATGCCCCGTCCTCCTCTTCGTCTGACGCGCCTTCTTCGGGATCCGGTTTTCCAAGCAACACGCTGGACCTCAAAGCTGCCGTCTCCAGCCCCGATCGCGACCCCCGGCTCAGCCACCTCGCCTATTACGTCAGCTCAGACGATGTCCAACGGTACTTCTGCTCCCGCTGCTCCGCATCCGTCTTCTACGCCGTTGACTCCCGCCCTAGCATGGTTGACTTAGGATCCGGCCTGCTCGACGCGCCAGACGGGGCTCGCGCAGAGAGCGTTCTCGTTTGGATTCTGGGGCTGATGATTTGGGCAGAGGACGTCAAAGGCGGGTGGAGGGAGGAGCTTGTGAGCTCCATCAAGAGAAACTCGGAGGACTGGAGAATCAAGAACGGCATTCCAGTATCTTGGGGCAGGAAGTTGAGGGAGGAGAGGACTGCAAAGAATGCGGCGGAAGCTGCTCAAGGTTGAAGTTACAGCTTTCTGTAGTGAAGAGGCTTAGATTTATGTAGCGTAAGTCGTAGAGTTGTTTGGTGGTGTAATAGTCAAAAACTGCCAGCAGATCATCAATATTTTGCTCTGTATATACACAATAGCAACGCATTTGCCTTAGTAGTCGCTTAGCAGCAAGAATCCAATGAATTGAAGTAGGCTTAGTATCTACACGCTCAAAATAACCTGCCTACAGAAATCTTGTTGAGGGGATGGTGGTAAAAGATGTTGATGCACTGAGGTCTGAGAGGTAATCTTACACCAGAAGATGACCATTGTGCCGTGCTTTATTTAACGAAAAGACGCTGCGGGGTCAAGAAGATAGTGGGCGAAGAAAGTGGGCCTTTCTTTCACAAAAGAGCGTTTGGTAGAAGCTGGTTTCAGGTGCTATTGTATGTTGAATTAATCTCTTGGGCTTTCAGGTTATCTAACCAATGTTAGCCACACTACACAAGGAGCATGAGTGACGGCATTTCTCATATGAGCATCAGTCTGTAGACCATAAATCGGGAGAATCATTCTAGGCCAGCGAAGTGCACCACAGAACAGTGGCACATCCTAAATTTATATTTAATGTGACTTGTATCTTGTGATTCAGAAGTAGAGCCTCACATTTGGTGGCTTTATTGGTCATTTCTCTTACTTGAACTTGGCCCCTCGCGAGCCAATCACGCGTCTTGTACAGTTCACTGCTGCCGTGAACAGATATAACGCGGCGAGAAGCTGGTATCGATGTCGATGCTATTTGCGAGTAGGGCAAGTGGCCACCTCAATAGTAGCAATACTCCAAAATTACAGACAAGAAGGATCAGAATGTATTCGACGTCTGCAGCAAGAAAAATGAAGGGGCTGGTCTAGGCAATTAAACAAGAAGCTGAGTAGCAGGAGCCCGGAAATAGGTATTTAGTGCGCCACTCACATATATGCGTCACTCGCTTCTAAAATGTTACCTGAGGTCTCTTGGTGCGGGCCTGGTTGACGTCGCTGAGAAGCACTGGTTAATATTCTCGCGTAGATTGTGGAGCTATAGAGGGTAAGCGACTTTGAGCAGATTGCGACGCTGATAATTGGCAGTTGAAATCTAGAAACTAAGTAGATAGAGTAGTCGCAGTTGCGGCAAGCGGGTGGCCAAGCGGCGATACCACCAACCTGCCTCTGGCTCCGGCGTTGAAGCTAGTTGACTTACCTACTACGTCCTATATACCCTCCCTTTACATTATTCCTCTATTGACTCTTTTGCTCAGTATAGAAACGACCTAATAACTTAAAAATATATACTTAAATACATAGACGTAAGCATACAATCTTGAATATATAAGCATCTGACTATAAACATATATACGTGTACTGTACATCACTTAGTACCAGGGAGCTTGTCTGACTTAGAAGCAAAAAGGTCTACCTTTCTAAATCTCTAGCTATCAGAATCTCTCACTTTCGAAACTTGGACTTAGTTTGTTAAATTGTGCTCGTCATTGCGAAAGAGATCCTCCCTCCTTATGCCGCTGCGGTCGCACATACTGCGGAAAATGCCACCGCGGTCATAGAGCACAATCGGGCTGTCAAGCTCGGCCACATTACCTGCATCCATTACTAAGATGCGATCGTATCTGTAGAGTTATTAGGGTCACCTAAGAAGATCCAAGTGGGAAGTATTAGGGGCGGGGGAGGTAGGAGAGGGGTAAAATGTACCCTATAATAGTCTTCAGGCGGTGCGCAATACAGAGCAACGTCTTGCCTTTAAACGCTCGGAGAATCGTCTGCTGAATCCTCTCATCTGTCTCGAAATCCACCGAACTTGTCGCCTCATCGCAAACGAGTATCTGCGAACCTCTGACCAAAGCTCTCGCCAGTGCAAGCAGCTGCCTCTGTCCAAGCGAGAAATTCAGGCCCTCGTCCTCAACCGCGGTATCCAGGTGTATGCGCCCTCCTTTGTCCGCGATGGATTGCTCCTCGCTTATCAAATCAGCTTGGCGCAGCGCATTCCAAAGCTCGAGGTCTTGATGCTCGTCAAAGGGGTCAAGATTAGTACGGATCGTACCGCGGAATAATGTAAGATCTTGTGGGATAATGGTCAGGCGAGACCGCAAGTCATGTAGGCCAATAGTTGCGATGTCGATGTTGTCGATGGAAATACTACCGCCAGATAGCTCGACTAGCCGGAAAAGCGTAGACGTGATGGTTGATTTGCCGGCGCCGGTGCGACCGACCACGCCGATACGTTCGCCTGGTTTGATGTGTATAGACAAGCCCTTGAGAACGAGTGGGAGACCCGGGCGGTAGCGCAATTTGACGTCGGAGAAGACGATTTCACCTTTTTCAGGCCAAGAGGGCGGAACGTCACCTGTGTGTAGTGGTGCTTCTTGCTCAAGGCATTCACCATAGTAGTGGATGCGTTCGGTCGAGTTCATGCCGTTTTCGACTTCTGCAAATTGATAGACGGTTACCTGAATCAACTGGACGATGCTTAACATGTATGACAGGACTAGGCCACCAATACTTGGATTGACGCTGAAGCGCGAAGTCACTATTAGAATGCCGATAGTGAAGACCAGCAGATTTCCGAGTGTATCAAGACGAGTTGACAGCCATCGCTGGTTGGCGAAAGTGAGGAAGTAGGCGCCATCCATCGAATCCACAGAATCTTTAACAGACTTCATAAACTGCTCCTGCACACCATATGCGCGAATCGTTGTAGTTCCAGTAATAGCCTCGCCGAAGCGCGAGAAGACTACGCTACGCAGCACGGCCTCATAACGCTTGATCTCACGAGCAGAGGCGCGATAGTACGACGCCGCAAACAGGAACGCTACAGTCAGCGGTACTAATGCGATGACGAAGTAATAGTAGTACGCGATGGTTAAGCAGAACACCGAGGTGATAGTAGCTATTATGTAAATGAAAAAGCGAATGTTGTCCGTAAGGGCGCTGTCCATTGTGTCAACGTCCTTGGAAAAGCGGTTAGTGATGCGGCCAATCGGCGTCGTATCGAAGAAGGCCATCGGCGCTCGAAGCACGCTCGAGATGGCGCGGTGTAGCATGACTTTACTGGCCCTCGTGCACAGGGAGGTGAGTATAGTTGCAAAGGTGAACATGAGGAGTGATTGCAGGACACCTAGTGCAGCGTAGACGCCGATGTACTTTCCTGTGGCGAAGTCGAATTTGTTAGACGTCCACCAGGAGAGCCACAAGCTGGTGGCGATGTTTGCGCCTTGCGCGATGGCCACAGTGAAAATGACGAGCCCAAGATTCCCTATTGAGCCTGAAGCTTTGATGTACTCGCGATAGATATCCCAGCTGATGCTCCCCACGGCTCGCTCTTCCTGCTGCATCAAGGCAGCAGCAGGTCTCGTACTCTTCTTCCTGTTTGAGACTTTTTTCTCCTCTTCTCCTTCTTCATCATTTACACGCTCTTGGTCTTCAGCTTTCTCTTCGCGAGCAGTCGTCTCCATCAATTTCTGAAATTCAGCATCCCCATCCATCAGCTCGCGGAAGGTAGCCACCTTGTGAATACCCCCGTCCTTCATCCATACAATCCTGTCCACGCGGTGCAGGAAGTGCAGCTGATGTGTCGCTAAAACCCTGCACTTATCGCGGAGCAAGCCACAGATCGCATTGTCCATGATATGCCTACCAACATGTGCGTCTACGGCCGACAGTGGGTCGTCCATGAGCACAATATCTGCGTTGAAGTAGATGGCCCTTGCAATATTTAAACGCTGTTTCTGACCCCCCGAGACTGTGATACCACGCTCACCGATTTCAGTCATGTCGCCGCTAGGCAGCATCTCGAGGTCCGGGCGGAGAGCACAAGCATCGATAACTGCATCGTACCACTTCTCATCGAAATCCCTGCCAAAAACAATATTTTGCTTGACAGTCGTATTCTGAATCCAAGAGTATTGCGGACAGAAAGCTCGCGAAGATCCAAACATGATGTTGCCACTTGTTTTGCGCATGTCTCCGGCCAAAGCACAGAGCAGCGAACTCTTGCCCGAACCGACTGACCCAATAATGGCGATCAGCTCGTTGCGGCCAATGGAAAGGTTGATATCACTGATCTGGAACGGCGGCTTCTCATTCTCATCGACTGAGCCGATTGGTGGGGTTGTTGATGGAAGTATAGCTGAGTTCGCAGGTAGACTTGCTCCCTTCCCTATATTCTTAGACTGAAGCTTGAGCTCCTCCTTCTTCCCATCATTTGTTTGATTTTCGCCTTTCGGTGGCCCTCCAGCATTTCCCTCGGCATGTTGCAAGGTATTCTGTTCCCAGGTGAAGGCCGCATGGTCAATTGTAATGGCGTTCTGGTTCTCAGGATCCCACGTAGCTTCATCTCGCAACTCCTCCGCATCCAGGAACTCGGAGATACGTTTCACTGATGCGTTGGCATCGACGACCCGCCCGATAGCCACAGGTAGCATTTCCAGCGGAATGCCAAGCGCGTTGAACAGAGCCAACGATGAGAAGATCGGCGCCGCATTCAATACGTGATTCGACAGGTAGTACGTGATAAACGTCAGCATGGACGCCAAGATAGGCAGCATTACTGACACAGACAAAATGCCGTTTCGTATAGACATCAATAAAAATACCTTGCCGATTTCGATCTTTCTTATCTTCGCGAGCCGGTCCAGAAAACTTGCTTCCCAGCTAAAGAACTTAACAAAACGGACGGAGGTAAAAATCTCTTGAGTTAGCTGGATACGCTGGTCGGTGAGTTTATTGATAGCTTTGCGGCGGGCCATCAGGCTACCGATTGCGCGAGCGAGAAGAGGCATCATCACGCAGATAAAGGCGAAACCTGCGAGCGCGCTGTATGTCAAGTTGATGCAGAGCAAGGCCAGAGTGAGCAGGACTTGGATCGGTGCAGTCCAGCATCGATGGAACGTTACTGAAGCCAGATCGATACGAGAGGTATCGGTAGACATCAGGTTATTGATCCTGCCATTGCCCCAACCTTCGCTGGCGTTGTAGATGCCCTTCTTCCCCTCTCCTCCCTGGACTCCCTGTGATAATTTGTTGGGATCGGAATTGTCTTTGCCACCAGCTTTGGCCCGCCCTGACAGCTTCATTGCCTTTTCGAAAATACACGCAATCAGTGTTGACCGCGCCTGGCCACCAACCAACATCCCGCGATAGAAAGAATGATTCATGCACATGGACTGCACCATCTGCATGCATGTGATGCCTATCACGAGCCCAATGCCTCTACCAATAGGCGGCGAGGCATCACCGTTTACCTTTCCATTGTATGCCTCCTCGACATAGATGATGAGATACTTCAGCGTGAACGGAGACAACACCTGCATGCAACCAGCTGTCAATTGACACGCACCGCCGATCCAGATATCCGTCTTGAGAGTGTCATACAAGGCCATTGCAAGCGGATCCAGCTTTCCAGGGTTCGCTCTCCGTCTCTTCAGCGCCTCCTTTAGTTTCGTAGTCATCACATCAACTCTGCGGTCCGGATTTACCGCCCAGATATCGTTGAGTTCCAGCGGCCGCTGATAACCCACCGACATCAAGGGGGCCATCCATTGGAAGTACAGTGCCGAGAAGAAGCCTGCCTGAAACTCTCTTGACACCGCACGCTCTGCAGGAACAGGCGGGACATTCTTCCTCTTGAATGGATTCAGTCTCTCCCTCCATGTTCTTCTTCTAGACGCCAGATACTCCTGCTCACCATCATTCTGGCTCGATAAGTCTCTTTCCTCACCCCCACTCTCCGACACAATCTCGTCACTAGAATCCCCCGGGCTCGTGATCTCAGGAGGAAGGTCGGTCCCTGGCGCGACGTGGTTGATCCCCTGGGCCGTGGGGTTTTGGCCGGCCATGTGTAAACTATAACGCAGCGGTGCCGCTACGCGCAGAACCAATTTAACGACTAAACCAGAGCCACAGAGAATGGCTATCGCTGAAGCACAACTGTTATGTGAAAATGTGATACCACCCGCGCTCCATGTAGAAGCTTGAAATGGTAATTACATACCCACGTGAAAAGGAAAAGTAGATTGCATTGAATGCCAGGAGTTATATGAGTTGCATGATTGGTCGAGAATACGCAAGTGAGAGGCGGGAGCAGCGCCGCTCTAAGGCCCAGGAACGCCGCCTCAGGTAGATGTACAGAGGACCTGTCAACCCGTGGTCACGTTATTTACCAGATCAGGACTAGTCTCTATTGTCTCTATTAAATTATTTCACCGTAGCCCTAGTTAGGACCCACACACATAATTTTCAATGTACGTACGAAGTACGACTCCAAAAGTCCTGGCACACGCTAGCAGGGAAGCGTTCTCTGGGTGGTCGCCTAGCAACCAGAACCTGCTGAAAAATTAGTGAGTTACAGGCTCACATCCCCTAATTTTACAGCGCCTATAGCCCGTAGCGATCACTGTTACTCACTAACTTTTCAGCAGGTTCTGGTTGCTAGGCGACCGCCCAGAGAACGCTTCCCTGCTAGCGTGTGCCAGGACTTTTGGAGTCGTACTTCGTACACTGGACCTCATATATAGTAATAAAATCGGGGACCAGCTAAATCCTCGCCAGTGTTAGCTAAATCCCGACCACCTTTCCTCTCTTAGATAGTTTTGCGAAGAATTATTATACAGTATAAGATTCTATAAGGCATCAAGTATTTTGAAGCCTTTTTAGAGACAATTATAACTATAAAAACACAACGGTTAGGAGGTGAGAGGTTAGGATTGGTTAGGATTAATCTCGGGCAGTCTGGGGGGTGTCTGCCCCCATATAGATATATCTTTTAAAAGGTAGGTAGTGTTTGATCGCTTTGAAGATTCTGGCAACGGCGGGGATTTAGCTGGTCACTAAAATGGCGTGAGTTGCGTAGACTCAAAGCACTACATTAGCGCTTAGTAAGCTGCGATCCCATATAAGTTATATAGAGTGGGAGTCTCATAGAATTGGCTCACATTTCTCGCAATATGGCTTCTGCTAACGTGAACCTTGGTTCACACAAATTCACCGCACCTAATGGGATCACATTCCACTACATCGTTCAAGGCCAGGGACCCCTGGTCATCTTCCAGAGTGTTGGATGGGGACCATCGTTGCATCTATATTCAAACACGATGAAGAAACTTGAGGATGACTTCACGGTCCTGTACTTCGAGGCGCGTGGGATCGGAGGTAGCTCTCGTCCCTCATCGACGGATGAGATGAACACTCGAGCCTTGGGCTCGGACCTGGAACATCTACGCCTACACTTGCAACTGGATCGACTGCGACTCCTAGGTCACTCCAACGGCGGAGCCATCGTTTTGGCCTACGCGGAGGATTTCCCGGACAAGGTCGAGAAGATGGTATTGATAAATCACGAACTTCAGGGTTTCAGCTCCGACAACTTCCAAACCTACGCTGCTCGTCGCCAGGACCACCCAGTTTACGGACCAGCCTTGAGAGCTATTATGCAGTTGATGCAGCAGCCTCCCACGACAGACGAGGAATTTGCTGAGAGGTTGCAGTCAGTTCTTCCGTATTATATGCACGACACAGATAAGACGTATCTATTCACTGAGGCCCTCAGAGGTGGCTCTCTCTCTGTATGGAATTTTGTTAACCTGGGGAAGGGCGATAACGAGCTGAAATTCTCGGCCGTTGAAGGACTTTCGAAGGTCCAGGCCCAGACACTTGTCATTAACGGAAAAACCGATGCGATGTGCTCAGAAGCAGCCGCACGGAAGGTAGCGGAAGAACTGGGCGACCGAGCACAATTGGTTCTCATCGAGGAAGCTGGGCATCTACCATGGCTAGAGAGACCAAATGAGTTCTTTTCCTCTGTAAAAGCATTTCTGTGTAGATAATAAAAGGTCATAGTAGAAGCCAGCTAGAAATACAAATTACTAACTGTTGGTGGCTGAAGCAATCTATATATGGTTATTTACGTATCCGCATCGCATTGTAAACGTATCCCACCACAACCTTTCAATTACTTTACTTCTTACCCGCTTTATAATAGCATGGCCATTGTCATCTGAGGCGCGTACAGATCGCTAGATATCACAGCTCGTGGTAAGTTAACGATTAAGAGCGAATGCGATCTGGGAACCACCGCGAGACTCCTTATTGGTAATTGTATTCGTACTCGGAAGCAGCATATCCACAGTATTTCCCTTTACTTTAAAATAACTACTCTAGATTTTGTCGGAGACTGCATTGTCCTCTGTTCGGTGTATAAATGCTAGGTCTCCTAGGAATAATGAAGGCGTGCGACACTCTGGGGAAACCGCGTTTGACTTAGCGTACGTCTCTCAGCTTTCGTTCCCGTAGGAGCGATGATGACAGGCAAGTTGTGCTAAGGCGTTGCTATAATCAAGAAACTGTGAGTAAATGGTTATTAAGCATGTAGCGCCGGCCTTGATGTCTTTCCTCATTATTTCTTAAACCCAGTGTAGTGGGGCAGGAGTGTTGGTGCAGGACAGCGGGGTAGATCACGTGGTTGCAGCATAAGTTTATATAGAAGGCCCTTTCCCTCTAAGGGAGAGGCAACCAGACAAGACTTCAATTCATTCTTTTCTTATATGTTTTACTGCTTTGTTTTACTGTATATAGCCCAGCAACTCAATCGCCCTCTAACTCAGTAATGCCTATTATACACTTTGACAGTACAGGCTTATTGTTACGAACACGTGCTCAACTATAGCCTGAGGCTCGGCAGAACTCTGCACAGAGAACTATAGGGGAACGTCATGTATAAGGAAGGACCGCCAGGGACTATTAGTCCACGACGGTCCACAGCAGTCCAATCAGGAACGAAGGTTCTATATAAACAGTATATATTCTTTAGTAAATAGAAGCTTTATATTTAACTCAAATAAAGTATCTTATTACTACTTTAGTAACTTACTAAGTCCCTATATTACTTCTTGACTTGATAGTATCCCTACTTTACCTAATCTACTTAACAACTTACCTAACACTAGATATAAGCTATTATTATACTTTAAGTACTCTAATCTTAGATACTAATATATTATTATTATCAAGAAGTTAATATATCTTCTATTAAAGGAGAAAGTTCTACTAGCAAGTACCAAGCAATTAAACTACTTATAGGATCACTAAACAAGAGTATTAAGATAGAAACACCTTAAGCCTACTCTAGAGAGAAGTCTAAGCTTAAGGGCTTCCTTATTTAACTGAACTTATATCTAACCTTCTATACCTAATGTTTTATCTCTTCAACTAAAAGGGTACTATATACTATTACCCTCTTTAAGAGAGAAGCATTAAACTAGATTAAAGGATTTATATAGGACTATCTTACTAACACTAGCCTATAAGGGCAGATAATAGCTGAAATAAAGGCAAAGATATACTATATCTTTATAACCTTTAAAGGATTTTTAGAAAGACTTAACTATACCTTTAGAGATTTTAATAAAATCAAATAAGTAATCAGAAAGATCTAGTCTCTAAAACAAAAAGGGTCTATAGCTATATATATAATAGAGTTTAATAGATATTCTATTAAAACAGGATAGAATAATATAGTACTTAAAGACAAATATTATAAAGGATTAAAAGAAGTTATAAAAGATAAACTATCTAGAGTAGACTTCCCTGATTTGTTTAGAGAACTAATTAAGGACACTATATATATTAATAATTGATTCTATAAAAGGGTCTAGAAGAAAAGAGGGTTCTATAACCTAACCTCTAAAAAACAATATAATTATAGAAACTACTATAGCCTTTAACTAATAGAACTTAATACTATATATAGAAAGGAACTATTACTCTAGAAACAATAGAACTATATAGAGAAGAAATTATACTTCTAATATAGAAAACCTAGTTATATAGTATATAACTATAAGTCTAGAGGAAATAAACAAAAGGGACTATATAGGGGTAAAGTTAATACTATAAACTATAGTAGCTATAATAGACTAATAGAATACAATACCTCCTTTATAGGAATAATATTTGGTCCTTATAAGAAGTTAAGCTTTATAAGAACTTTTAGTATTTAGGCCTATATACTAGTATCCTAATTATCTTCCTTATCCTTAAGATAGAAAGACTAGGCTACTTAGATAGAGGAGTTAGTAGAAGTAGACCTAGATAGTAAAGATAACTATAAGTATATTTTATAAAGCCTAGTAGTAGTCAATTTTATAGAAATAAAGGGTAATAATATAAATAGTAATTCTTTAGATACTAAAGACTTAGAAGGCTTATAAGGGTAGGAAACTCTAGATCTAGAGCTAGAGGAAAAGCAAATAGAATCTAAGGGAATATCCTTCTAAAAGATACTAAATATAACAAGATAAGAAGAAAGGGATACCTATATATTAGCAGGATTAGTATCTATATAGAAGTATCTTAAAGAGTCTAAAGATAACTTCTATAATATAATAAATTGAATTAAGAAACAATATAGAAATTATAAAGGGAACCTAATACTATTAATTAATAAAGCAGAAAATATTATAGAAGCTATAAGGTACTACTAAACTAATATAATATATCTAGAATTTATAATTAAGAAACAAATAGAAGAGATAGATAAAGCAGTAGAGCTAGGTATTAAAAGGAGCTAGTAATACTAAGATAAATTAGCTATAAATATCGATCTTCTACTTTATTTAAGACAAGAATTCAATAGATTGATTAAAAAGAAGAAACTTATAGAATAATAGCTAGAGAAATATAGAAAAGCTAAGAATATAACAAAGACTAATTACTTTTAATATAAAGAACTTACTTAGAGTTTCTACTATACTAATAAATATATAATATATAAATCTAGTAAGAAGGAGATAAGATACTAGCCTAAAAAGAATAAGCTAGTCTACTAGATAAAAATACTCTAAACTTTAATAACTTATATTAATAAAGCTAGAATAGAGTCAAAAAACTAGTTAGTATTAATATAAGAAGACCTATATTAAAGTACTAGTAAGGCTATAGAAGACTATATAAAGAACTAAATATAGTAGGAAAAGGATACTAGATTTTCCTGAATATCCTTATAAAAGGATAAATACTTAGAGTATTAATAGACTTAAGAGTAATAGATAACTTTATTAATATAGAAACAGTTATATAAGAAAGGTATTAGGCTTTAGAAAAGAAAGTACTATACTAACTACTCCTTGTTAATAGAGGAGAAATCAGATCTAATAAAGGAATAGTAACCTATAAGACTAAGAAATTATTAATAACTATATTAAAGGGATATACTAAAGATATTCAATTTAATATTATTACTATAGATACTTATAAGATAATACTTAATATACCTTAGTTATAATTCTATAACCTTTAAATCAACTAGATAGGTGAATATATTACTATAAACTAATACTAATATAGAAGTAATAGTATAGTATCTAAAGGAAGGGTAGAACTTCTACTCTATAAGCAGTTATATATAACTACTAAAGAGGAAGAGAACCTAGCCTAGACCTCTATACTAAAGCAAATTCCAGTAGTATATAAGAAATATAAACTACTATTCTAAGAAGTACCTATAAATAAGATACTTCTAAAGCACTAGCTATAGGATTATAAGATACCTATTAAGCCTAGAAAGATATCTTCTTTTAGACTACTATACTAGATATTAGAAAAGAAGTTAGAGGTTCTTAAGAAATTTATTAATAAGAATCTAGTAAAAGGATTTATATAACTATCTATATTATTAATAACAAGCCTAGTCCTGTTTATACTAAAAAAGAATAGTAACCTATAGCTATATATAGACTATAGATAGCTAAACGATATTACTATTAAGGATAAGTATATACTACTACTAATTAATAAATTATATAATAGACTCTAAGAAGCTAAATACTTTATAAGTTTTGATATATAGAGAGTATATTATATAATAAGAATAAAGAAGGGTAAGGAATAGAAAACAGTATTCTATATCTACTATAGCCTCTATAAGACTCTAGTTATATAGGAAGGACTAACTAATACCTCTATAACCTATTAGCAAATGATTAATAACTAGCTATATAAATATCTTAATATCTTTATAGTTGCTTACTTGAATAATATCCTTATATTCTCTAAGATACTAACTAAGTATATTAAATATATTAAGAAAGTACTAGACAAGATTAAGTAAGCAAGACTACTAATTAAACCAGGAAAATATAAGTTTTATAAAAAGGAACTTAAGTTCCTAGAATATATTATTAGGGAAAATAGAATCTAGATAGATAAGGAAAAAGTAAAGGCTATCCTTAAATAGCTAGTCCTATAAACTATTAAGGAAGTATAATCCTTTTTAGGATTTACTAACTTCTATTAATAGTTTATCTAGGATTACTTAAAGGTAATAGTACCCTTAATAGGATTAATAAAAAAGGACTAGAAATTTATATAGGATAAGATAGCCTAAAAAGCCCTTAATATACTCAAATATAAATTTATACAAGTACTAATATTTACTATCTTTAACCTAAAACAGAAAATTATTCTAGAAACAGATATATCTAACTTTACTATTAGAGCTTACCTAAAACAAATTAATAAGTAAAGGAAGTTAAGACTAGTTATATACTACTTATATAAACTATTACTAGCTAAGTTAAACTATAATATATATAATAAAGAACTATTAGTAATAGTTATTATATATAAATAGTAGAGAGTTTACCTTAAAGGATCTATATATCAGGTATAGATCTAGATAGATTATAAGAACCTTACTTCCTTTACTATAACCAAGATCCTAAACTAAAGATAAGTCTAATAGTCTAAAGTATTATTAGTCTATAACTTTATTATAGTATATAGGAAAGGATTAAAGAATACTAGAGCTGATACTCTAAGCTAATAATAGAACTATACCAGGAAACCTATAGAAAGGCTCTAAGCAATATTATAAGCTAAAGATAAAGGTATAGAATATAACTATAAACTATTGGCTATAATCTTAGTTATAGAGGATATATAATTAGAGAAGATAATTAAGAGTATATATTTAGTAGATAAGAGTATATAAAGAGTTCTAAAAGAACTAACTATAGACTTCCTAGTTAACTACTAGAGTATATTATAATTTAAGGGTCTTATCTATATCCTAACTAGAATAAGAAAAGATTTTATATAGAGACAATATATACTTCTAGTATATAGATATTAAGGAATTACAAGAACCCTTAAAAGACTAGTAAAGGACTACTATTTTCTAGATATAAGGAAAGAGATAGAGAAAATAGTAAGGGAATATATCTTATATAACAAAAATAAGATAAACCAATATACCCTCTATAGGCTGCTATAACTACTACTAATACTAGATAGAGTATAGAAATCTATTGCTTTTGATTTTATTATTAAACTCCTACTATTAAAGGAACTAATAACTAAAGTTATCTATAACTTAATATAAGTAATAATAGATAGATTAACTAAATATAGGTACTTTATACCCTATAAGGAAAGCAGTAATACTCTAGAATTAGTATATATATTCCTAAGGATTATTCTTAATCAGTATAGATTACTAGAAGAAATAATCTTAGATAGAGATAAGCTATTTATCTTAAAATTCTAGTAATCTCTTATAGTAAGACTAAGAGTAAACTATAAACTATTAATAGTATTCTACTCTTAAATAGATAATTAAACAGAACAACTAAACTAAACCTTAAAGCAATATTTAAGAAACTATATTAACTATAAACAAAACAATTAGATAAAATAGCTACTACTAGTATAGTTTGCTTATAATAGTATAAAGAGTAAAGCAATAAGGACTTTACCCTTCTTTATTAACTTTAGCTATAAACTAGAGGCTTATAGATAACTAAGAAAAGATAAAGAAAAAGCAGAACTATCTAGAGTATTTATAGATAAACTATAATAACTAAAAGAATAGCTTACAAAAGATATTATATTTAGCTAGTAGTAAACTATAGTAAATACTAACAAAAAGTATAGTATAGAACCTCTACTAAAAGAGAGAGATAAAGTATATCTACTATAAAGGAATATTAAAACTAAACAACTAAGCAGTAAGCTAGACTTCAAGAAACTAGGACTATTCAAAATTCTAGAAAAGGTTAGACCTATTAATTATAAACTATAGCTATCTAAGAACTCTAGACTCTACCCTATATTCTATATATCTCTACTAGAACTAGTAAAGGGAGATATACTAGTAGTAATATAAACTAAACTCTAACTAGAAAATAATCTAAGAGAATATAAAATCAAAAGAATTCTAGATACTAGAATAACTATAAAAGGTTAGTAAGAGTATTTAATTAAATAGAAAGGATATAGTCAAACAGATAATTTATAGAAACTAGAGGAAAATCTTAACTATCTAGAGCTTTTAAAGAAGTTTCTCTATTAATATTAATCAAGTTCTAGAAAGAAGGTAAGATAGATAGATTAGAATCAAAAGCTATACTAGTAAAATCTAATAGGTTATTTAAAAGGCTACCTGATATATCAGTAGAACTAGCTAGAGTAAAGACTTAGTAATTAGTCTCTTCCTTCTTATATACCTTCTTTTCCTCTATTATATCTAACTTATCTATAGTTTTAAGACTATAACTAAGTATATTACTAGTATACCTCTAGAAGAATTTCTTTTATTAATATAATCTAGTAAGATAGTTGATAGCCTTGTTTAGGGCTGATTAAGCTTTATAGAAAGAGTCTTTAGCTAGTATCTCTATAGTATTAAAACAGAACTCTTTATACTCTATAGTCTTCTAGTTATTTATAGAAATACCTTTAATATTATACTTCTTTCTAATATATATATACTCTAAATAATAGAGAGTATCTATTAGGAGAATTATATATTTCTTCTTATTCTTCTTATAAAAAGAATAGAGTAATATTTCAATTCTTATATAAGCTATATAATTTCCTAAAGCAAACTATTTATACTTCTTTTACTAGAAAGGAGTAAATATATTAAAGAAGAAGAAGGGCTATAATAGCTAGATAATATTTCTTAGGCTCTATTTAAGCAATTAGAACAATCTAGCTAAAAAGAGGCTAGTATTATAAACATATACTCAACTATAGTCTAAAGCTTAATAAAACTCTATATAGAGAACTATAGAGGAATATTATATATAAAGAAGGACTACTAGAGACTATTAGTCTATAATAGTCTATAGTAGTCTAATCAGGAATAAAGGTTCTATATAAATAGTATATATTCCTTAGTAAATAAAAGCTTTATACTTAACTTAAATAAAGTATCTTATTACTACTTTAGTAACTTACTAAATCCTTATATTACTTCTTGACTTGATAGTATCCCTACTTTACTTAACTTACTTAACAACTTATCTAATACTAGATATAAGCTATTATTACACTTATCCCTCTATATTAGTAATCAATATAGGGACAATTAAGGTAGTGCTTATAAAGAAGTTATAGTATTAAAGTCCTATCTATAAAGACCTTTGAAATATAGATACTAAGAATAGAGGGAAACTTAGAGTCTCTATAATCTAACTGTTTATATCTTGCTTATTTTGTATTATCTAGCTAATATAGGGCTTATTTCTACTAATATAAAGAGAAAGAGATCTTTACTAAAAGCAGTAAAGAGGAGTAGTATTAAAGCACTCTAATATAATAATTTATAGACTAGTAGTACTAGTTATACTAATAGGATAACTATTAAAAGATTATTAAAAAAGGAGAAGAATAGAGATTATAAATATAAAGAAAGATAAGAAGAGATAAGAAGGAATATAGAGATAACTCTTCTACTATTATACCTATAATAGTCTAGCTAGACTAGGATAGAGTAGTTCTGCTAGGCTAGTAGCAGCTAGGATCCGGATATAGTAGTTAAGGAGGATTTATAATAGATTAGAATTAGCAGGCTAGAGCAGCTACTAGCAATTTGCTATATTCTCTTAATACTAGACTTAATCTAGACTAAACAGTATTTATATAGTTAAGTATTTGCCTAGAGAGCTTTTCTCTCTTTAGTTTAATTATCTTTATTAATATAGTACCTTAACTAGCTACTACCTCCCTTTATAAAGCTTATAATAGCTAGACTATTATATTATAATTAAACTTACTCTTCTTCTTCTTTACTCTTATAGTTAATCAAGGTTAAATACTACTGCTACTTACTAAGAGCTACTAGATTAGTTAATCTATAGCTCTTTTATATCTTTGATATCATTAGCTTTAACTATATAGTTATAAAACAAGCTATTAAAGCAAAGGCAGCTAGAGAAGCTTTAGAAGCCAGAATTTAATCAGAACTAGTGTTTATTAAGCCTGTTTATACTTACTACCTTTACTGACCTATTAAACCTCTTATACTCTTTAACCTTTAAATATACACCTATATAACTAGTAAATATATCCTAGCAAGAATACTATCTCTATATAATAATAGCTTATATCTAGTATTAGATAAGTTATTAAGTAGGTTAAGTAAAGTAGGGATACTATTAAGTCAAGAAGTAATATAGGGACTTAATAAGTTACTAAAGTAGTAATAAGATACTTTATTTAAGTTAAGTATAAAGCTTCTATTTACTAAGGAATATATACTGTTTATATAGAACCTTTATTCCTGATTAGACTACTATAGACTATTATAGACCAATAGTCTCTAGTAGTCCTTCCTTATATATAACATTCCTCTATAGTTCTCTATATAGAGTTCTACTAAGCCTTAGACTATAGTTAAGTATATGTTTATAATACTAGCCCTCTTTTAGCTAGATTGTTCTAATCGCTTAAATAGAGCCTAAGAAATATTGTCTAGCTATTATAGCCCTTTTTCTTCTTTAATATATCTACCCCTTTCTAGTAAAAGAAGTATAAATAGTTTACTTTAGGAAATTATATAGCTTATATAGGAATTGAAATATTGCTCTACTCTTTTTATAAGAAGAATAAAAAGAAATATATAATTCTCTTAATAGATACTCCTTACTATTTAGAGTATATATATATTAGAAAGAAGTATAATATTAAAGGTATTCCTATTAGTAACTAGAAGGCTATAGAGTATAAAGAGTTCTATCTTAATACTATAGAGATACTAGCTAAAGACTCTTTCTGTAAAGCTTAGTCAGCCCTAAATAAAGCTATTAACTATCTTACTAGGTTATATTAATAAAAGAAATTCCTCTAGAGGTATACTAGTAATATATTTAGTTATAGTCTTAAAACTATAGATAAGTTAGATATAGTAGAGGAAAAGGAGGTATATAAGAAGGAAGAGGCTAATTACCAAGTCCTTACTCTAGCTAATTCTGCTAATATATCAGGTAGTCTTTTAAGTAACCTATTAGATTTTACTAATATAGCTTTTAATCCTAATCTATCTATCTTACCTTCTTTCTAGAACTTAATTAATATTAGTAGAGAAATTTCTTTAAAAGCTTTAGATAGTTAAGATTTTCCTCTAGTTCCTATAAATTATCTATTTGATTATATCTTTTCTATTTGATTAAATACTTTTACTAATCTTTTATAGTTATCTTAGTATCTAGGATTCTCTTAACTTTATATTCTCCTAGATTGTTTTCTAGTTAGAGTTTAGTTTATATTACTACTAGTATATCTCCCTTTACTGGTTCTAGTAGAGATATATAGAATATAGAATAGAGTCTAGAGTTCTCAGGTAGCTATAGTTTATAATTAATAGATCTAACCTTTTCTAGAATTTTGAATAGTCCTAGTTTCTTAAAGTCTAGCTTACTGCTTAATTATTTAGTTTTGATATTCTTTTATAGTAGGTATACTTTATCCCCTTCTTTTAATAGAGGTCCTATACTATACTTTTTGTTAGTATTTACTATAGTTTATTATTATTATTATTAATACTCTGTTTAGCTATCTAGCTATAGAACCTCTACTAGAAATATCATAAGGTAAACCGTGCCCCTTAGGGCTGGACGAAACCCTTATGCATTGGTCCTTATACGCACGAAGCGTCTTCGCCTGGTCCTCGCTGCTACTTAGCCGGTCTTACCGCCGACTATGTGATACCACCTGGAGCCTCTATAGCCCCCTTTCTTCCTCCTCCTCCTCCTGGTCCTGGATTGCTGCATACCTGCAGGCTCGCCGGAACTCAGGGAGGCGGCCGGTAGCTAGCAGCCACCTTACCACCGTCCCTGCACAGGCTGGGTCTGCCGTTGCTGCTGTGAAGTCGCGGGTGGTTCGAAGGGGGTGCGGTAGGAGGGCCCTCTGGAGCTCCTCTCTCTCTTGTTGTAGTTCTGGGCAATAGAGGACTATATGGGCTGGCGTTTCCCCTGTAATGCTGCAGCGACAGAGCGGCGTGTTCACTTCTGGGACCCTTCGCTGGAACAGGAATGCTCGGAGCCCTATCTTGCCTGTACGGATCTGTATAAGAAGGGAGCTTTCATGCTTCTTGAGGCCCTGGTGTTTCT